>JAACNH010000788.1:5299-140439 GCA_019447015.1 Hymenochirus boettgeri | reverse complement strand
ATACAATGTAAAGTAATTAATATATTATTATACAATGTATGGTAATTGATACGTTATTATACAATGTATAGTAATTAATACGTTGTTATACAATGTAAAGTAATTAATATATTATTATACAATGTATGGTAATTAATACGTTATTATACAATGTATGGTAATTGATACGTTATTATACAATGTATGGTAATTGATACGTTATTATACAATGTATGGTAATTAATATGTTATTATACAATGTATAGTAATTAATACGTTGTTATACAATGTAAAGTAATTAATACATTATTATACAATGTATGGTAATTAATACGTTATTATACAATGTATGGTAATTCATACGTTATTATACAATGTAAAGTAATTAATACGTTATTATACAATGTATAGTAATTAATACGTTATTATACAATGTAAAGTAATTCATACGTTATTATACAATGTATACTAATTAATATGTTATTATACAATGTATAGTAATTAATACGTTATCATACAATGTATACTAATTAATACATTATTATACAATGTATAGTAATTAATACGTTATCATACAATGTATAGTAATTAATACGTTATTATACAATGTATAGTAATTAATGTGTTATTATACAATATACAGTAATTAATACGTTATTATACAATGTATAGTAATTAATACGTTATTATAAAATGTATAGTAATTAATACGTTATTGTACAATGTATAGTAATTAATACGTTATTATACAATGTATAGTAATTAATATATTGTACTGTATAAGGGAAACAATATGGCAGCTCCCACCCATATGTATAAATATAAATATACAGAGAAGGAATGTTCTGTACACACAATAAGCTATACCCTCATAATGTACTGTCTAAGGGAAACAATATGGCAGCTCCCACCCATATGTATAAATATAAATATACAGAGAAGGAATGTTCTGTACATACAATAATCTTAATGTTCTGTACATACAATAAGCTATACCCTCATACTGTACTGTCTAAGGGAAACAATATGGCAGCTCCCACCCATATGTATAAATATAAATATACAGAGAAGGAATGTTCTGTACACACAATAAGCTATACCCTCATACTGTACTGTCTAAGGGAAACAATATGGCAGCTCCCACCCATATGTATAAATATAAATATACAGAGAAGGAATGTTCTGTAAGCTATACCCTCATACTGTACTGTCTAAGGGAAACAATATGGCAGCTCCCACCCATATGTATAAATATAAATATACAGAGATGGAATGTTCTGTACATACAATAAGCTATACCCTGTGCTAAAATATAGGGAGTTGCCACGGTTATAGGGAATGTGTCAGTCTTGGACAATCTCCGTATACTTTATTTAGACTTTATATCAGGAGAATGTTTGGGACTGTGTGTAGCCACATATTTCAAAGATGACAGACAGAATCTAAAGCTGGTTACACACGGGACAAATCATTGTCCAATTCGGCAAAAGTAGAAACGGCTGACAGTTCCCCAGTGACTGATCGGCCATAATTTTCCAGCATTCCTGATCGTCCGATCCGAACAGACAACCCAGAATCCCATCCTTTTGCATCCACACCATTCAATATTTTCGACCATATAATCTTGACTTATGCAAGATACTTTTATGCTCTGTGCACATAATTAAATATTTCACTGCATTACAGATATCAGTGTGGCAGCTTCCACTCTTAAAGAATTTCCTATGTGTATCATAAGTTATACCCTCATACTGTACTGTCTAGGGAAACACTATGGCAGCTCCCACCCATATGTATAAATATACAGAGAAGGAATGTTCTGTACACACAATAAGCTATACCCTCATACTGTACTGTCTAAGGGAAACACTATGGCAGCGCCCACCCATATGTATAAATATACAGAGAAGGAATGTTCTGTACACACAATAATCTATACCCTCATACTGTACTGTCTAAGGGAAACAATATGGCAGCTCCCACCCATATGTATAAATATAAATATACAGAGAAGGAATGTTCTGTACACACTATAAGCTATACCCTCATACTGTACTGCCTAAGGGAAACAATATGGCAGCTCCCACCCATATGTATAAATATACAACACCAATGTTATCAACACCAATGTATCAAACACCAATTGATCAAACAATGTGATCTATACCATGTGATCATACACAATGTGATCAGACACAAGTGATCAACAGCCCAAAAAAAGAAAAACCAATTGATCAGATACCTATGTGATCCGACACCAATGTGATCGCACTGTGACAGACACATGTGATCAGACCCCAATGGATCAGACCAATTGTGATCAGACAACCAATGTGACAACACAATGTTGATCAGGACACCATATGTGATCAGATACCAATGTGATAGAAAAACCAAAGAAGACACCAATGTGATCAGATCCCAGATGTGATCAGATACCAATGTGATCAGACACCAATGTGATAAGAGAACATGTGATCAGAACCAATGTGATCACCAGCTGCACACTGTGATCAGATACCCAATGTGATCAAACAAATGTGATCAATACCAATGTGATCGACCCACTGTATACAGATACAATGTGAGCAGACACCAATGTGATCAGACATTTGGATCAACACATGTGATCAGACCAAGGTGGATGGACAATTGATCAGATACCAATTGTGATAACATATGATCAGTACAAGGTGAAACAGTCAGAACACTCAGAACAATGTATCAAGTGTAACACCAAGTGTGATCAGAACCAATGTGAACAGAACACGCATGATGTGACCCCATGAAGACACCAATGTGATAGACACAATGTGGACAATCACCAATGTGATCACGATACCCAATGTGATCAGACTACAATGGTCAGATTAGAACATGTGATCGACTACAATGTGACAGAACCAATGTATCAGATAACAATGTGATCAGATACCAATGTTGATCACCCAATGAGCAGCCAATTGATGCAGGACACCCATGTGATCAGACACCATGTGATCAGACACCAATGTGATCAGATACCAATTGTGATCAGACACATGTGGATCCAAGGACAGCACAATGTATCAGATACCAGTGATCAGACACAATGTATCAGACACCAGTGGATCAATACCAATGTGATCAGCCATAGCCAAAGTGATGATACCATGTGATGGACCCAATGTGATCAGATACCAATGTGCTAGATCACCAATGTGACCGACACAGTATAGCACCAAATGTGATCAGATACCAATGTGATCAGACTCAATGTGATCAGAACCAAATGTGAACAGATTACATGTGATATACAGTGATATACCAAGGTGAGTATAATGATCAGATACCAATGTGACAGATACCAATGTGAATCAGATACCAATGTGACAATCAATGTACAGATACCATGTGAACAGAACCAATTGTCAGATACCTGGTCAGATACCAATGTGATCAGATACCAAATGTGATCAGATCCCAATGTGATAGATACAATGTGATCAGATTACAATGGTCAACCCATGTGATCAACACCAATGGACAGACACCAATGTGATCACACAACCAATGATCGACACCAATGTGATCAGTACAATGTGATCAGATACATGTATCAGACCATTTGTCAGATAATCAGTTGTGATCAGGACACAATGTGATCACGACCCAAGTGTGATCAAGCACCAATGTGATAGACCCAATGGTGATCAGTACCAATGTGATCAGATACCAACTGTGATCGATAAATGTGATCAGACACCATGTGATCAGACCACCAATGTGCTCAGACACCAATGTGAACAGATACCAATGTGAACAGATACCAATGTGATCAGATACCATGTGACAGATACGAAAAAAATGTGATCAGATACCAATGGTGATCAGACACCAAGTGTGATCAGACACCAATATGATCAGATACCAATGTGAACAGATACCAATGTGAACAGATAACAATGTGGAATCAATACCATGTGATCAGATACCAATGGATCAACACCAATGGATCAGACACCAATGTGATCAGATACATGTGATTCAGACACCAATGTGATCAAAGTCATGGGATCAGAGACAATGTGATCAGATAAAGTGATCATACAATGTGATAGATCCATGTTGATCAGATACCAAGGTGATCAGACACCAATGTGATCAGTATACCAATGTGATTCAGCAACACCAATTGCAGACCCCAATGTGATCAGGACACCAAGTAATGGATGCAGGACACCAATGTGATCAGACACCAATGTGATAGACGCAATGTGATCAGATACCAACGGGATCACTACCAATTTGCCACATCTATCATTGTGATTTCTTCATAATACATTATGTCCTAAAGTCCGTACACCGTTGGAGAATCTGTCGACGATTTCCGAGTGACGAAAGCGACTTAATTGCCGCGATATTCGTATGGAAAATATAGCCCAAACGATCGTCAAAAGACAACGGCCGTCGACTTGTACGGCTTTTTCTGACGATCACCTCGATTTGTTTTCTGCCGTTATGTATATTGTAATGGCGGCGATTATCGTTAATGTTCTACGGAAAACATAGAAAATGGCGCATGCTCCTGCTTTCTAATGCTAACGACTATCGTGGTGACTATTGTCGCGGTGTTGTACGTATGTCGTTTCAATTTGGGATTAACGATAATGTCGTTAACGTTGGTCCGGCCTGCTCGTACGAATATTTTATTCAACTGTGTATGAAGTTTTATACAGTAGTCACACAGCCATAACACCAAGAGCTGCATCTAAGAGAAATCAGCCTTGTTAGGTCTATCAGGCAATTTTTACTGATTTGTAATACAGATATTTAATCCTTAAATCAATAAACGAAGGGCCCTTGTAGGGGCAGACGGAACACCTGACCATGGAGCTCACACTTCGTATGTGATCAGCCACTCGGTCTTACTGGGGGTTTGCCCTTGGTAGTGCTAATGGGAACACAGGAGGGAGAGGAAGACGGGGAGGAAGGTTGAGGCAGCCTACAGCAGACACAGCCCATTTGGATCCTGCATGTGTTGTGAGCAGTTGCAGCTGTCTGGATCGCAGGTCACACTTGCTTCGCACAGACACAGGAGCCACTATGACCTTCTGTCATCTCTTAAGGGCATCAGCAACCAGGGTTGGAAGTCTCCAGTCCTTGCTGACGGTGGAAAGGAATCGGTGTCCTTTTTAATCTTTTCCTGGGATCTCTCCCCCTGGACATTGTGACGCAGGGTAGGCTGGATCTCAGCTGTGGCCATTCTCAGAGCGCGCTGGGGAAGTTCGTTGTCATTGGTGAGGAACGAAGCGGTAATTAGGGAAAATGGTTTGGCCTCCTGGGTGTTTGAAGCCGTCAGCCCTCGCCCGCTGAACACATTCATCTAAAATACGGGGACTTTCTTATAACCCCTCTACCCTTATGGTCTTGTCCATCACAGATAGCCATTGCTACAGATTGGCGGGACCAGTGTCATCAGGGAACTCCAGTTTAGACTCGTATAAGGCCACAGTATTCTCAGAAATAAATACTCTTACCCAGAAGCTTCAAGGTTATTCCTGTTAAACTCACCCCATTCTCTACTTTCTACTACATTACCCACGACACCTTCTTAATCTTTCTACCTGATGTGAGCCACTTGGGGCCTCGTTTTATGTGGGCACCAGTATATTCTTCAGTTTACCTCCGGTAAATGAGAAAAGGTTAATTACCCTTTACAACTCATTTAATAAGTTTGAAAGTGCTGAAAATCCATTTACTGGACTGAAAGGAACAAATTAAAGGATCAGGTTATCTTCCCCTTAACTTGCAATTCCAATGGCCTGATTATGTTAAGTGAGCTCGACCTGTTAGGCAATAGTTGACTTTGAAATGAAAATGTATCAGGAAGTTGATCAGCTGCTCCAGGAAACACTTTGTGTCCATTCTTTCTGTTTAACTGGCTTAACCCTTCAAGCCGCAGGGGAAAGGTGGGGCAGGGGAGAGCATTGTATTTTAGACAGATTTGTTTTGTTGTGTGCTGAAAACTAACAAGAAGTGAAACTTTATACAATTAGAGGTTCTGACATCTCGTGTTGGGAGTCTCTGGTTCCCTGTCTGGAAGGAGCCAGGTAAATCCGTTTTGTTCACCGCTCTTGTATTTATTATGGTTTAACCCCAGAATGGGATTCGGTCTCCTGCCTGAGATTGTGTGGGTTGTGCGCTAACCCTTGTGGCCCAGGGGACTTTTCTAAAAAGAGCTTTCCATGGAGGATCCAAGATTGAGTGTGGGGCAGAGCTTCAGACAATAAGTTAGATTTTAACACCTGCGTGCAGAGTATTGGTCTCACTCTAGTAACTGTCATAGTCACCTGTAAAGATGGGCCCGGATGGTGAATGTACTAACATACCGTTTAGATTATTAACACCTGGTGTGTTAAGTCCTTGGTCCCTCACTCTAGTAACTGTCTATTCAGTATGAGATGGGCGATGGATGAAGTCATGTTAATAAACAATACATTTTAGATTTACACCTGGTGGGTATTGGTTCACTCTAGTAATGTCTATCACAGTATAGATGGGCTGAATGGATGAATGTTATAATACAATACCGTTAGATTATTACCACCTGGTGTTAAGGTCTTGTCTTTACTCTAGTAATGTCTATCACTGTACAGATGGCAGGATGGTGAATGTTAATAACCAATACAGTTTAGATTATTAACACCTGGTTGTAAGGTCTTGGATCTTTACTCTCGTAACTGTCTATCACTGTACATATGGGCAGATGGATGGAATGTAAATAACAATACAGTTTGATTATTACAACTGGTGTAGGTCTTGGTCTTCACTCTATTAGTAAACTGTCTATCAGCGTACGATGGGCAGATGATGAATGTTAATAACAATAAGTTTAATATTACACACTGGTGTAACGGTCTTGCCTTCCCCTCTGAGATACTTCTATCTGCAGGATGTTCAGGAGGGTGAATGTTATAACAAACAGTTTAGATTTTAACACCTGGTGTAAGGTCTTGGTATTCCACCTCTAGAAACTGTCTATCACGTACAGATGGGCAGTGGATTAATGTGTAAAGACAATACAGTTTAGATTATTAACACTGGTGTAAGAGTCTTGGTGCTTCAGTCTAGTAACTGTCTATCACTGTACAGATGGGCAGGTGGATGAATGTTACTAACAATCAGGTAGATTATTAACACCTGGTGCAGAGTCTTGGTCCTCACTCTAGTATGTCTATCACTGTGACAGATGGGCAGGAGGATGAATGTAATACATACAGTTTAGATATATAACCCTGGTGAAGGTCTTGGTCTCACTACTAGTAAACTGTCTAGTCATGTACGTGGGCAGGGGGTGACTGTAAAACAATACAGTTTAGATATTAACCCCGGTGTAAGGTTGGTTCTTCATTCTGTAACTGATCTATCACATACAGATGGGCCGGAGTATGAATGTAATAGACCATAACAGGGTTTAGATATATACACCTGGTGCAGGTCTTGGTCCTCACCTAGTACTGTCTATCACTGTACAGATGGCAGGAGATGAAGTAATAAAATACGTTTTAGATTATTACACTGGCTGCAAGGTCTGGTCTCTCACTCTGTCACTGTCTTCACTGGTAAATGTGCAGGATGGATGAATGTAATAACACTACAGTTTAGATTATTAACACACCCGTGTAAGGTTTGGTCTTAACAGTCTAGTAACTGTCTATCACAGTCAGATGGGCAGGAGATGAATGTAATAAACAATCATGTTTGATTATTACCCTGGTGCAAGGTCTTGGTCCTCAACTCTAGTAAACTGTCTATCACAGTACAGGGGGCCGATGGATGGAATGTAATAACAATACAGTTTAGATTATAACACACGGTGTAAGTCTTGGTCTTCACTTAGTACCTGTCTATCACTGTACAGAGGGCAGGGATGATGTAAGTTAATAACATACAGGGTTAGATTATTAACACCTGGTGTAAGGTCTTGGTCCTCACCGTATACCTGTCTAATCCATGTACAGATGGTCAGATGGGAAGGTACTAACAATACAGTTGTAGATTATTAACACCTGGTGTGCTGTAGTGGCTTCACTCTAGTAAACTGTCTATGACTGTACAGAATTGGCAGGATGATGAATGTTAATAACAATACGTTTAGAGTTCTAACACAGGTGTAAGGTTCTGGTCGTTCAGTCTATAACTGTCTATCACGTACAATGGGCAGGTGGATGAATGTATAACAATAGCAGTTCTAGATTATTAACACCTGTTGCAAGTCTGGTACTTTACTCTAGCCGTCTATCACTGTGCAGGAGGGCCGGATGGGTGAATGTAATAAAATACAAAGTTTAGATTATTAACACCTGGTAAGGTCTTGGTCTTTCACTCTGTCAGTCGTGGCAAAGTATCAGTGGCAATGTACTGTATGTGGCCCTTCTGTGCTGTGACAGTGCACAGTGTAGGCCTTCGGTGTGACAGTGCACTAGTGTAGGCCTTCTGGTGTAGTTGAAAAGTGATCTGTATGCAGTAGCCCCTAGTGTGACAGGCCTGGCTTCTGTTTGACAGTGCACTCAGGTAGGCCTTCTTGGGTGACGTGCACTAGTGTAGGCCCTCTAGTGGAGTTGTAGCCTCTTACAGTGCAATCGTTGTGAGGCCTTCTGGTGGTGTCAGTTGCACTCGTGTAGCCTTCTGTGTGTGACTCTATGTTGAACTTTGGAGTGGAGGCACTGTACCTGGTGGTGCAGTGCACTAAGTTTAGGACCTTCCTGTTTACAGTGCACTGTGGTAAGCCTCTGGTTGACAGTGCACTAGTGTAGGCCTTGCTGGTGGTGACAGCTGCACTCGTGTAGGCCTTCTGGTGTGACAGTGCACTCCGTTAGGCCTTACTGGTGTTTCAGTCACTCGGTAGGCCTTTGGTGGTTTCAGTGCACTAGTGTAGGCTCTGGTGTTTCGTGCACTAGTAGCCTTCTGGATGTGACAGGCACCTATGTAGGCCTTCTGGTGCTAGTGTGACAGTGTGCACTAGTTAGTCTGTTTGGTGCCAGTGCGGGTGCTTGTGAAGACCTGATAAAGTAGCTGTGGCCGACATTCACCACCAGCCGAGCTTGCCGGTCCATATATACTGAGTATCAGTCGTTGGCACTGGATATTGCCATTGTTGTACACAGCCGTTATGTCTGTATCTTGGCTCCCTTGTTTAATCCCCTTTCAGAGTCAGACCCTGTAATAAATGTGATGATGTGACTAGCCACAATTAAATCTTATTTGCAGGAACACGTCTTGTGTTGCCATCCTGCGCTCTCTGCACATCATTCCTTAGTTATAATATACATAGTAAAAACAAAATAATTATAGATTAATGTGGTACCTGGTGGTTTGGTACGCGAGGTTAAAGGTGGTGTCCAACCACACAATTCTGATACCTCAAGGCACCAGACCTGCAGATAATTATAAACCAACAGAAAGGGGCATTTGGGCACCTGTAATCCCCCTATAACTACCAATGACTCGGTCAGGTTATCCCTAAATAAGCAGCACATGGTTCCATCTACACCAGTTGTGTATCAGTGTCTGTGTTTTGTCCTTTTTATGTGGTCCTTGATTATTTAATACACAGAGACCCCCATCCCTGCATCCGCTAGAAACATCTCTTAGCACAGGCACTGACCTTGCTACGGCTGGGGTATCACACCAATTTTTTTGGACCGAAGTTCAGTGTAGGGTCGATTGGCAAAACAAAATTGCAGGTTTCCTTCCAACATCCAACCCATTCGTTTTAACCGTATGAACAAATGGGCGGTGGCCCACGTATAAAACCGCAGCCGATCGTTGCGGACCTCACGGTTCATCACACGAACTGTCGACTGCTAGCTAGTTTTTGCCGCAACCCAGCAGCATTTGTTAGGTTACATTCAATCGAGCATGATGTTCTACTTCCCCACATGCTCAGCTAGAGGCTTCAGGTGGGCCCTCGTGTCTGATCACATTGGTGTCTGATCACATTGTGTCTGATCACATTGGTGTCTGATCACATTGGTGTCTGATCACATTGGTATCTGTAGACACCATGCTGTGGGAACAGCACACACGGACCCGGCCAATCCCCATATGCGGTATAGGGATCGGTCAGCCATGCTGCCATACAGCGCACGTTTGGATTGGCTCCCTCTACTTCAAGGGAGCCGGGACAAGCCAACGAAAATTTTCCATGTTTCCAGATCAATCGGAGTGCCGGTCGGGAACAGCCCCTACACACTGACGATAATAGGTTAATCCCGTTGTTCCCCCAACGGTATTTACCCATTATTGTTCATATGTATGACCACCTTAAGGCAGGAAGGGTATTTATAGTGAGGGTATTTAGCAAGTGTGCAGAGTGTACCTTTAATTACACATAGAGAAGATAATCAATGCACATTCCTGGGCCCCATACAATATCATATTATCTGCACACTGGCATACATTATAAACATAGAAAGATAATCAATGCACATTCCTAGGCCCCATACAATATCATATTATCTGCACACTGGCATACATTATAAACATAGAAAAGATAATCAATGCACATTCCTAGGCCCCATACAATATCATATTATCTGCACACTGGCATACATTATAAACATAGAAAAGATAATCAATGCACATTCCTAGGCCCCATACAATATCATATTATCTGCACACTGGCATACGTTATAAACATAGAAAAGATAATCAATGCCAATTCCTGGTGCCCCATATATCAATATCCATGTCATTATCTGCACACTGGCATACTATTATAAACATAGAAAAGATAATCAATGCACATTCCTAGGCCCCATACAATATCATATTATCTGCACCACTGGAACATTATAACATAGAAAGAAATCAATGCACATTCCTAGGCCCCATACAATATCATATTATTGCACACATGGCATCATTACATAAACATAGAAAAGATAATCAATGCACATTCCTGGCCCCATACAATATCATATATCTGCACACATGGCATACATTATAAACATAGAAAAGATAATTCAATGCACATTCCTAGGGCCCCATACAATACATATTATCTGCACCACTGGCATACTTATAAACATAGAAAAGATAATCAATTGCACATTCCTAGGCCCCATACAATATCATATATTGCACACTGGCATACATTTATAAAACTAGAAAGATAATCAATGCACATTCTAGGCCCCATACAAATCATATTATCGCACATGGCTACATTATAAACATTAGAAAAGATAATCAATGCACATTCCTAGGCCCCATACAATATCTATTATCTGCACACTGGCATAATATAAACATAGAAAAGATAATTCAATGCACATTCCTAGGCCCCATACAATATCATATTATCGGCACACTGGCATACATTATAAACATAGACAAGATAATCAATGCACATTCCTAGGCCATATTATATGCACAACTGCATACATTTATAAACATAGAAAAGAAATCAATGCACATTCCTCGGCCCATACAATATCATTTATTGCACACTGCATACATTATAAACATAGAAAAGATAATCAATGCACATTCCTAGGCCCCATACAATATCTCATTATCTGCACACTGGCATACATTATAACATAGAAAGATAATCAATGCACACTCCTAGTCCCCATATAAATTCAGATTATCTGCACACTGGCTACATTATAAACATAGAAAAGATAATCAATGCACATTCCTAGGCCCCAACATATCATATTATCTGCACACTGGCATACATAATATAACATAGAAAAGATAATCAATGACATATCTAGGCCCCATACAATATCATATTATTGCACACGGCATCATTATAAACATAGAAAAGTAATTCAATGCACATTCCTAGGCCCCATACCATATCATATTATCTGACACGGACATACTTATAACATAGAAAGATAATCAATGCACATCTAGGCCCCATACAATATCATATTATCTGCACACTGGCATGAATTATAAACATAGAAAAGATAATCAATGCACTTACTAGGCCCAATACAATATCATAATCTGCACACTGGCATACTTATAAACATAGAAAAGATAATCAATGCACATTCCTAGGCCCCATACAATATCATATATCTGCACACTGGTATACATTAAAACATAGAAAAGATAATCAATGCACATTCCTAGGCCCCATACAATATCATATTATGACACTGGCATACATTATAAACATAGAAAAGATAATCAATGCACATCCTGCGGCCCATACAAATATATTATCTGCACAACTGGCATACATTATAACATAGAAAAGATAATCAAGCACATCCTAGGCCCCATACAATATCATATTATCTGCACAACTGGACATATTTATAAACATAGAAAAGATAATCAATGCACATTCCTAGGCCCCATACAATATCATATTATCTGCACATGGCATACTTATACAACTAGAAAAGATAATCAAATGCACATTCCTAGGCCCCATACAATATCATATATCTGCCACACGGCATACATTATAAAATAGAAAAGATAATCAATGCACATTCCTAGGCCCATACAATATCAATCTGACACTGGCTACATTATAAACATAGAAAAGATAATCAATGCACATTCCTAGGCCCATACAAATCATATTATCTGCACACTGGCTACATATAAACATAGAAAAGATAATCAATGCACATTCTAGGCCCCATAAAATATCATATTATCTGAACACTGGAATACTTTATAAACATAGAAAAGATAATCAATGCACATTCCTAGGCCCCATACAATATCATATTTCTGCACACTGGCATACATTATAACACAAGAAAAGATAATCAATGCACATTCCTGGGCCCCATTACAATATCATATCTGCACACTGGCATACATTATAAACATAGAAAAGATAATCAATGCACATTCCTAGGCCCCATAACAATATCATATTCTGCACCACTGGCAACTTATAAACGATAGAAACGATAATCAATGCACATTCCTGGCCCCATACAATATCATATTACTTGCACACTGCATGTATACATAAAAAGAAAAGTACAATGAACTAGCCAAGATAAGTATCTGCACACTGGCATACATTATAAACATAGAAAAGATAATCAATGCACTTCCTAGGCCCCATACACAATACATATATCTGCACACTGGCAACATTATAAACATAGAAAAGATAATCAATGCACATTCCTAGGCCATACAATATCATATTATCTGCACACTGGCATACATTATAAAACTAGAAAAGATAATCAATGCACATTCCTGGGCCCCATACAATATCATATTATCTGCACATGGCATACATTATAAACATAGAAAAGATAATCAATGCACATTCTAGGCCCCTACAAATTATATATCTGCACACTGGCATAATATAAACATAGAAAAGATAATCAATGCACATTCCTAGCCCCATACAATATCATATTATCTGCACACTGGCAACATTTATAACATAGAAAAGATAATCAATGCACATTCCTAGGCCCCATACATATCATATTATCGCACCATGGCATACATTATAAACATAGAAAAGATAATCAATGCACATTCCTAGGCCCCATACAATATCATATATCTGCACACTGGATACTTATAATGGGGAGCGGGTGGGTGTAGGGGTGTATCAGTGTGTGGGTGTATGTGTTTGTGTGGGTGGGGGGGGGTGTAGGGGTGTATCAGTAGGTGTGTGGCCGTAGGGGGTGTGGAGTGGGAGTGGGGTGGGTGTAGGGGTGTATCAGTAAGGTGTGGGTGTATATGTAGTGTGGGGTTGGGGTGGGTGTAGGGTGTATCAGTAGGTGTGTGTGCCTGGTAGTGTGGGGGGTGGGAGTGGGGTGTAGTGGGTGTAGGGGGGTGTATCTTATCAGTAGGTCTGTGTTGTGTCTGTGTGTAGGGTGGGGTTGGAAGTGGTGTGTAGGGGTTGTATCAGTAGTGGGTGTACATGTGTCCTGTGTAGGGTGGGGGTATATTCTTTACTCTTTGGCGTTAATCACAGTGGCAGTGGGTTGTGCGGACTGTAACTGCCCCCAGTCCTTATCCTTTCATTGTTATTCAATCACTCCTACTGTTTATATTTCTATTCACCTTAAGGTTTAAGTCACTCTTCCTTCTTGTTTTCTCTTCTTTTTATTTATCTTCTCATGTCTCTTCTGCTCTCTGCATTTCTGTCTTTCCACCTCCTTCAAGGCTTGACCCCCCCCCAAACCATGAATATTATCTGACATTTAAGTATGCAGAGGTTAATTACCCAGAACAAGAAAAGCAAAATTAAATCGCTAGTCCGAGTTTTATGAAGAGGGGTTCTGGGTAAATCCCCCCGAATGTCTCTGTCTGTTTTAAAATTGTTGGTGCTGCAGATTAATTAGACAGAGTTAACCAGTGTCAAGCCAATTCAACAATCTCCACCAGCCAAATGATGAGTGATCATGATCAGCCTTTTCAGCCAAGCTGAACCAATTTACTAGTCATGGTCGCCAAACCAGTTCACCAGTCTCTTTAAGCCAAGCCAGTTCACCAGCTGATCAAATATTTACCAAAGGCAAGTTTGCCTATAGTGAGTAGGCTGGTACAAGTTTGCCCACAGTGCTGGTACATCAAGTTTGCCCACAGTGACTGGTGTATATAAGTTTGCCACAGTGTTACTGGTGTATATCAAGTTTGCCCACAGTGATGGTACAAAGTTTTGCCCACAGTGATGGTGATATAAGTTTGCCCACATGACCTGGTGTATATAAGTTTTGCCCACACGAGACTTGGTATATAAGTGTGCACACACATGACTGGTACATAAAAATTGAGCTCTACTGTATCACAGAAGGAGACACCCATAGAAGATACATTTTGCAGTGCAAATGAATGAGATTTCATGCTTTAAACTATCTTATAGCTGGTCCCCAGTGGCTTCCTTCCAAGTGGGTCCCAGGCACCTGCCCTAGGTTGCCTTGTGGGTAATTTGGCCCTGGTCATTGGTACTCAATCGAGTTCACCAGCATCTCTCAGCCAAGCCATTAGTATAGTAAGTATTTCACCAGTCTCTGTCAGTTAATCCAGTTTTTTATCAGTTTTTCCATTCAGCCATTCACCAGCCTCTGTCAGCCAATCCCAAGTCTCTGTCACGCCAATCCCCAGTCCTGTCAGCCAATCACCAGTTCGTCAGCCAATTCACCAGTCTCTGTCAGCCAATTCACCAGTCTCTGTCAGCCAATTCCCCAGTCTCTGTCAGCAATTCCCCAGTCTCTGTCCCCAGCCACCAGTTCACCAGTCTCTGTCAGCCAATTCCCAGTCTCTGTCAGCCAATTCCCCAGTCTCTGACAGCCAATTCACCAGTCTCTGTCAGCCAATTCACCAGTCTCTGTCAGCCAATTCCCCAGCCTCTGTCAGCCAGTTCTCCAGTCTCTCTCAGCCAATTCACCAGTCTTCTGTCAGCCAATTCACATCTCTGTCAGCCATTCCCCAGTCTCTGTCAGCCAATTCCCCAGTCTCTGTCAGCCAATTCCCCAGTCTCTGTCAGCCAATCCCCCAGTCTCTGTCAGCCAATTCCCCAGTCTCTGTCAGCTAATTCCCCAGTCTCTGTCAGCCAATTCCCCAGTCTCTGTCAGCCAATTCCCCAGTCTCTGTCAGCCAATTCCCCAGTCTCTGTCAGCCAATCCCCATCTCGTCAGCCAATTCACCAGTCTCTGTCAGCCAATTCCCCAGTCTCTGTCAGCCAATTCCCCAGTCTCTGTCAGCCAATTCCCCAGTCTCTGTCAGCCAATCCCCCAGTCTCTGTCAGCCAATTCACCAGTCTCTTGTGAATTGGCATACAAATAGCCACATCTACAGTCCAACATAATCCCCTCTTTTGTTTGGGGATATTTATAAACCAGAGGGTTTATAATGGGCACTAATGGCACAACCATAAATTTAAATCGTTTTTGGTGCTTTTGGGCGCATTTTTGCACTCACGTGTTTATAACAGCGCCCTAAAATATAGCCTTAGTCATTAAAGTCTGCTTCAGTATTATTTGGCTATTTGGCCAATAGTGTAGCGTAGCTTCACTGTGGTGAAAAAAATGCAACCGCTAAATTACTCTTGTCTGGTAATGTAGGGGTTAATGGTCACTGTTTGGGATCTCAAACACGTGTTTGGTAATATAGAGGTTAATCACCGTTTAGGATCTCAAACTCTTGTCTGGTAATGTAAGGGTTAATGGTCACTGTTTGGGATTTAAAATTCTTGTCTGGTATGTAGGGGTTAAAGGACATTATACTCACCCTTCCCTTTGCTCCTCTTCTGTGTTCATTAGCTGTTAATCAGCTTCTGATTACCTGTCTCTTATTACATTCAGCTGTGTCACAGTCCAATAGCTCTGATTACCTGCCTTCTTTATTACATTCAGCTGTGTCAAGTCCTAAAAGACTCTGATTACCTGTCTCTTGATTACATTAGCTGTTGTCACCCCCCCCTAGACCTAATCAGCGCTGATTACCGTTCTCTTTAGTCATTCAGCTGTGTCACAGTCCTAATCAGCTCTGATTACTGCCCTTTATTACGTTCACATCTGTACAGACCTAATCAGCACTGATTACTGTCTCTTTTTACGTTCAGTCGGGTCACAGAGCCTATCAGCACTGATTAACCGTCTCTTATTAACGTTCACTGTCGACTTAATAGCACATACTTTCTTAGTACTAAGCGGTACAGACTACATCCGATTACCTGTCTCTTTATTACGTTCAGCTGTGTCACAGACCTAAGTCAGCCACTGATTACTGTCTCTTATTACGTCATCAGCTGTGTTCACAGACCTAATCAGCACTGATTACCTGTCTCTTTATTCCAGTTCAGCTGTGTCACCAGTCCTAATCAGCACTGATTACTGTTCTTTATTACGATTCAGCTGTGTCACAGTCCTAATCAAACTGATTTACCTGTCCTCTTTAACGTTCAGCGTTGGTGTCCATCGCACTATTATGTCTTCGTCACTGGTAAGTCCTAACAGCACATGATTACCTGTCTCTTTATTGCATTCAGCTGAGTCACAGAACACCTTAACTCAGCTCTGATGATTACCTGTCTCTTTATTACATCAGCTGTTCACGGTCCTAATCAGCAACTGTCTACTGTCTCTTTATTACATTCGCGTGTCACAGACCTAATCAGCTCTGTTACCTGTATCATATACATTCAGCTGTGTCCACAGACCTAATCAGCTCTGAGTCCTGTCTCTTATTTACGTTCAGCTGTGTCAAGCTGAACCTAAACAGCTCTGATGACCTGTCTATTTATTACGTTCAGCTGTGTCAAGTCCTAACAGCTCGATTACTGGTCTCTTTATTACATCAGCTGTGTCACAGACCTATCAGCTCTGATTACCTGTCTCTTATTACGTTCAGCTTGTGGCACAGACCTAATCAGCACTGATTACCTGTCTTCTTTATTACATTCAAGCTGTGTTCAGTCCTAATCACACGATTACATGTCTGTTATTAATTAGCTGTATCACAGTCCTAATCAGATTGATGACCGTGTCTCTTCTTTAATTTACATTCAGCTGTGTCACGGTTCTAATGCAGCTCTATTACTACCTGTCTCTTTATGGCATTCAGCTGTGTCACGGTCAATCAATCAGCTTCTGAGTTACCTGTCTCTTTATTACATTTAGCTGTATCACAGTCCTAATCAGATTAATTACCTGTCTCTTTCATTACATTCAGCTGTGTCACAGACCTAATCAGACTCGATTACGTCTCTTTATTACTTCAGCGTGTCACGGTCCAATCAAGCTCTGATTAACTGTCTCTTGGTTGCATTCACTGTGTCACGGTCCTAATCAGCAACGATTATATTCTTCTTTGGGATTAACATTCAGCTGTGGGTACCAGGTCCTAATCAGCTCTGATTACCTGTCTCTTTATTACATTCAGCTGTGTCATCACGGTCCTAATCACTACTGATTACCTGTCTCTTATTACATTCAGCTGTGTCACGTCCTAATCAGCTTGATTACCTGTCCTTTATATGATTCTTCAGCTGGTCACACGGTCCTAATCAGCTCTATTACCTGTCTCTTTGATTGCATTCGCTGTGTCACGGTTCCTAATCAGCACTGATTACCGTCTCTTGATTACATTCCAGGCTGTGTTCACGGTCCAATCAGCTCTGATCCTGTCCTCTTTATTACATTCAGCTGTGTCACGGTCACTATTCAGCTCTGGATTACCTGTTCTCTATTTACATTCAGCTGTGTCACGGTCCTAATCATGCCACTGATTTACCTGTCTCTTTTAACATTAGCTGTGTCCGGTCCTCTAAACTCAGCTTCTGATTACCTGTCTCTTTATTAATTCAGACGTGTCTGTCACGGGTCCTAATCAGCTGCGATTATCCCTGCTCTTTTTTACATTCAGCTGTGTCACGGTCCCTAATCAGCCTGATTACCTGTCTCTTATTAAATTCAAGCTGTGTCAACGGTCCCTAATCAGCTTCTGATTACCTGTCTTCTCTTATTATATCAGCTGTGTCCCGGTCCGAATCAGCTCTTCTGATTAACGGTCTCTATTACATTCAGTGTGTCACGGTCCCTAATAACTTGATTACCTGTCTCTTTATTACATTCAGCTGTGGTCACAGACCTAATCAGACTCTGATTACCTGTCTCTATTATTACATCAGCTGTGTCACAGACCTAACAGCACTGATTACCTGTTCTCTTTAGTTACATCACAGCTGTGTCCCAGACCAATCAGCTCTGATACCTGTCCTCTTATTACATTCAGCTGTGTAACACGTCTAATCACACTCTAATTACCTGTCTCTTTATTACATTCAGCTGTGTACAAGGCCGTCCAAATCAGCTCTGATTACCTGTCTTACTTTGTACATTCAGCTGTGTCCCGGTCTAATCAGCTCCGGATTACTTGTCTCTTGATTGCATTCAGCTGTGTCACGGTCCTAATAGCTCCTGAATTACCGTCTCCTTTATTACATTCGCTGTGGGTCACGGTTCCAAACTCAGCAATGATTACACTGTCTCTTTTATTAGATTCAGCTGTGTCACAGTCCTAATCAGCTCTGAGTACCTGCTCTGTTATTAATTCAGCTGTGTCACAGTCCTAATCAGCTCTGATTACCTGTCTCTTTATTACATTCGCTGTGTCACGGTCCTAATCAGCTCTGATTTACCTGTCTCTTTCTTACATTCAGCTGTGATTCACAGTCCCTAATAAGCCTGATGTACCTGTCTCTTTATTGCATTCAAGCGTGTCACGTCCTAATCAGCCACTGTATACCTGTTCTCTTTATTACATTCAGCTGGTTCCAGTCAAATCAGCTCTAGTACCTGTCTCTTTATACATTCAGCGTTGTGTCACAGTACTAATCAGCTCTGATTACCTGTTCTTTATTAACCACATTTTTTCCAGCTTGGTGTCACAGACCTCAATCAGCTCTGATTACCTGTCTCTTTATTACAATCAGCTGTGTAACAGTCCTAATAGCTCTGAGGTACCTGTCTTTTATTACAATTCAGCTGTGTCACGGTCCTAATCAGCTCTGATTACCTGCTCTGTTAATACATTCAGCTGTTGTCACAGTCCTATAGGCTACTGATTACCTGGCTCTTTATTACATTTAAGCTCTGGTCCGGTCCAATCAGCTCCGATTACTGTCTCTTTATACATTCAGTCTGTGTCCACAGTCCTAATCCACGCTGCTTACCTGTCTCTTTATATACTTTTCAGCTGTGTCAACGGTCACAATCAGCTCTGGATTACCTGTATCTTATTACATCGTTCCAGCTGTGGTCATGGTCCTAATCAGCACTGGATTACCTGTCTCTTATTACATTCGCTTGTCATGGTCCTAATCAGCTCTGATTACCTGTCTCCTTTTATTACATTCAGCTGTGCTCGGTCCTAATAGCTCTGATTCACTGTTCTCTTTATTACATTCAGCTTGTGGTCTGTGTCCTAATCAGCTCTGATTACCTGTCTCTTTATTACATTCAGCTTTGTCCGGTCCTAATCAACACATGTATGCCTGCCTCTTTATTACAGTTCAGCTGTGTCCACAGTCCAATGATCAGCTACTGTTACCTGTCTCTTTATTAAACCAATTCAGCGCTTAGTGTATGTCCTATCAGTCTTCTTAGTACCGTGTTCTCTTTATTAAAAAGAATCAGCTGTGTCAACAGTCCTAATCAGCTCTGGATTACCTGTCCTCTTTATGAAACTTCGGCTGTGTCACGGTCCTAATCAGCTTCTGATTACCTGTCCCTTGATTGCATTCAGCGGTGTAACGGTCCTAATAGCTCTGATTAACCTGTCTCTGTTATTACATTCAGCTGTGTCCCAGTCCTAATCAGCTCTGATTACCCTGTCTCTTTAACTACATCGCTGTTGTCCAGGTCCTAATAACGCTCTGATTAACCTGTCTCTTTATACATTCAGCTGCCCCCCTCATGCGTAATAATCAACTTTATTTACTGTCCCTCTTTAATTAACTTCACTGTTCTGGTCACGGTCCAACATCAGCTCTGATTAACCTGTCTCTTTAGTACACTTCAGCTGTGTCACAGACCTAATACAGCACTGATACCTGTCCTTATTACATTCCAGCTGTGTCACACAGTTAGGGATCAGGGGCTGATTAACTGTATATTTATTACATTCAGCTGTGCATGTCCCTAATCAGCTCTTATACATGTCTCTTTATTACGTTCAGCGGCTTCACGTCCTAATCAGCTCTGATTACCTGTCTCTTCATACATCAGCGTGTGTCACATAAACTACTCAGCACTGATTCCTGTCTCTGTATTACATTCAGCTGTGTCACAGGACTAATCAGCGCTGAATATACCTGTCTCTTTATTATATTCAGCTGTGTCACAGTGCTAATCAACAGCGCTGATTACCTGTCCTTTATTACATTCAGCTGTGTCAACGGTCCTATCCACGCTGATTAACCTGTCTCTTTATTACTTCAGGCTGTTTCAACGGTCCTAATCAGCGCTGTATTACCGTCTCTTGATTACCATTCAGCTGGTCAACGTCCATCATGCGCTGATTACCTGTCTCTTCTCTTTATTACATTCCTCTGTGCTCACGGTCTAAATCGAGCTCTGATTAACCTGTCTCTTTATTACATTCAGCTGTTGTCATGGTCCTAATCATCTTTTATACCCTGTCTCTTTATTACATTCAGCTGTCGCAGACCTAATCAGCTCATGTATACCGTCTCTTATTACCATTCAGCGTGGGTCACAGCGCATAATCAGGATGATTACCTGTCTCGTTCTATTACATTCAGCTGTTGTCATGGTCCTAATCAGCTCTGATTACCGTCTCTTTATTAGTTCCAGCTGTGTGCTACGGTCCTAATCGACTACTTACTGTCTCTTATTACATTCAGCTGTGTCACAGTCCTAATCAGCCTCTGATACTGTTCTCGTTTAAAATTCAGCTGTTGTCACGGTCCTAATCAAGCCTGATTACCTGTCTCTTTGATTGCATTCGTGTGTCACGGTCCTATCAGCGTTTGATTACTGTCTCTTATTACATTCAGCTGGTTCACAGTCCCTAATCAGCTCTGATTAATCTGTCTCTTTATACATCAGTTGTCAGCTGTTCAGGTCCATATTTATTATACCTGCTCTTTATTAACGTTCAGATGGTCACGGTCCTAATCAGCTGCTATGAACTGTCCTCTTATTACATTCAGCCTGTGTCACAGACCTAATCAGCTCTGATTACCTGTATCTTTATTACATTCAGTCGTGTGTCAAGACCGTAATCAGCTCATGATTGACCTGTCTCTTTATTACATTCAGGCTGTGTCACAGTCCTAATCAGCTCTGATTACTGTCTCTTCATTACATTCAGCTGTGTTCACCGACCCTAATCAGCAGATTACTGTCCCTCTGTATTAATTCAGCTGTGTACAGACCTAATCAGCGCTGATTACCTGTCTCTTTATTACTTCAGCTGGTCACGTCCAATCAGCGCTGATTACCTGACTCTTTATTACATTCAGCTGTGGTCCACGGTCCTAATCAGGCGCTTAGTTACCTTGTCTCTTAATTACATTCAGCTGTTGTCACGGTCCTACGCGGATGATTAACCTGCTCTTTACTTAATTCATCTGTGTCAGCTCCTAATCAGCGCTGATCCTGTCCTTTATTAAATTCAGCTGTGTCACGGTCTAATCAGCTCTGATTAACCTGTCTCTTTATTAACCTTCAACGCTGTGTCATGTCCTAATCAGCTTTTATTATCCTGTCTCTTATTATATTCAGCTGGGTCCAGACATAATCAGACTCTGATTACCTGTTCCTTTATTACAAATTCAATCTTGGTGTCACAGTCCTAATCAGCACTGATTTACCTTCTCTTTATACATTCAGCTTGCACAGACCTAATCACGCTGATTTACCCGTCTCATCTATTACATTCAGCTGGTGGTCACATACAGTAAATCGAAACTGATTACTGTTACTTATTACAATTTCAGCTGTGTGCAGGTTCCTAATCAGCTCTGATTTACCTGTCTCTTTATTACGTCAGCTGTGTTCAGCGGTCCTAATCAGCTCTATTACCTTCTACTTTTTACATAACTGTGTCAAGTCCTAATCAGCTCTGATACCTGTTCTTCTCTTATAAATTCAGCTGTGTCACGGTCTAATCAGCTCTGATTACCGTCCCCTTGATTGCATTCAGCTGTCTGTCACGTGTCCCTAATCAGCTCTGATTTACCTGTCTTTTTATAATTCAGCTGTGTCACGTCCTAATCAGCTCTGATTACCTGTTCTTCTTTATTACATTCAGCTGTGGTCATGGTCCTAATCAGCTTTTTAATACCTTCTCTTTATTTACGTTCCCCCAAGCTTTTTTGTTGTCAACGGTAATCAATCAGCGTCTGATTACTGCCTTTATTACATTCAGCTGTGTCACAGACCTAATCAGCTTCTGATTACCTGGTCACATTTTATACATTCAGCTGGTGTCAACGACCTAATAAGCTCTGATTAACCTGTCCTCTTATGTAACTATTCAGCTGTGTCCACACTCCTAATCAGCTCTGATTACCTGTCTCTTCATTACATTCCTGTGTCACAGACCTGAATCAGCACTGATTACCTGTCTCTTCTCTTTATTACATTCAGCTGTGTCACAGTCCTAATCGCGCGATTTTACTGTTCTTTATTACATTCAGCGGTGTCACGGTCCTAATCAGGCTGATTACCCTGTCTTTTATTATATTCAGCTGGTGTCACGGTCCTATAGCGCTGTTACCGTCTCTTATTAACTTCACTGGGTCACAAGACCTAATCAGCCTGATTACCGTCTCTTGATTGAATTCGCTGTGTCACAGACCTAATCAGCACTGATTACCTGCTCTCTTTATACATTCAGCTGGGGTCACAATGACCTAATTCAGCGCTGATATTACAGATTCTCCTTTACACTTCCGCGTGTGTACCGGGTCTAATCAGCACTGATTACCTGTCTCTTTATTACATTCAGCTGTGTCATGGTCCTAATCAGCTCTGATTACCTGTCTCTTTATTACGTTCAGCTGTGTCACGGTCCTAATCAGCGCTGATTACCTGTCTATTGTATATTCACTGTGTCACAAGCCCAATCAAGCTTGATTACCTGTCTCTTTAGTAACATTCAGCGTGTTCACAGCCTAATCAGCACTGATTACCTGTCTCTATACAGTCAAGTCGTGTATGGTCCTATCGCTCTGATATACCTGCTCGTTATTTACATTCAAGATGTGTCCATGGTCCTAACAGCTCGTTATTACTGTCTTTTATTACATTACAGCTGTGTCATGGTCCTATCAGTCTCTGTTACCTGTCTCTTTATTACACTCAGCTGTGTGATCATGGTCCTAATCAGCTCTTATTACCTGTCTCTTTATTACATCGACTGTGTCACACAGGGGGTTTTGTTTTCCCCACCTAAATAGTATGATTACCTGTCTCTTTATTAATATCAGCTGTGTCACGGTCCTAATCACTCTGTACCTGTCTCTTGTTGCCTTCAGCCTGTGTCCACAGTCCTAATAGCTCTGATTACCTGTCTCTATGGATTCAGCCTGTATCCAACGGTCCTTAATCAGCACTGGATTACCAGGTTTCTTATAACATTCAGGTGTGCACGTCCTAATCAGTTTTCTGATTACATGTCTCTTTATTACATTCATGCTTGTGTCACAGTCCAAGTCAGCTCTGATAATCCTGTCTCTTGATTGCTTTGCAGCTGTGTCACGGTCCTAATCAGCGCTGATTACCTGTCTTGATGCATTCAGCATGTGTCAACGCGTCCTAATCAGCTCTGATTACCTGTCTTTGATTACATCAGCTGTGTCACAGTCCTAATAGCTCTGATTGACCTGTCTCTTCTATTACATTCAGCTGTGTCACAGTCCTAATCCAGCTCTGATTACCTGTCTCTTATGTAATTCGCAGCTGTGTCACGGTCCTAATCAGCTCTGATTACCGCTCTTTATTACATTCAGCTTGTGTCACGGTACCTAATCACTCCGATTACATGTCTCTTTAATTACATTCAGTCTGTGTCACAGTCGAATCAACACTGATTACTGTCTCTTTATTCCTTCAGCTGTGTCACGGTCCTAATCACTCGATTACTCTGTCTATTTATACCATTCGCGGGTCACGGTCCAAATCAGCTCCGATTACCTTTCTCATTTATTACATTCAGCTTTGTCACAGTCCTAATCAGACACTGATGTACTGTCCTCTTTATTACTCAGCTGTGTCACAGTCCACAGCTTCTGATTCTGTCTAATTTATTCATTCAAGCTTTATGTCAACGGTCCTAATCAGCACTGATTTACCTGTCTCTTTATTACATTCAGCTGTGTCACGGTCCTAATCAGCTGATTGACCCGTTCTTTATTACATTCAGCTGGGCCATCACGGTCCTAATCAGCTCCGATATACCTGTCCTCTTTATTACATTCAGCTGTGGTCATCAGTCCTAATCCAGCTCTGATACCTGTTGCTTTATTAACTTCAGGCTGTGTCTGGTCCTAATCGCTCCGATTAACCTGTCTTTTATTTACATCAGCGTGTCTGTCACCAGTCCTAATTCAGCACGATTACCTGTCTCTTTATTACATTCAGCTGTGTCACGTCCTAATCACTCTGATTCCTGTCTCTTTATTTACATTCAGCTGGTGCCGGTCCTATCAGAACTATGATTACCTGTCTCTTACTTACAATTACTGGTCACAGTCCTAATCAGCTCTAATTAACCTGTCTATTGTTATTACATTGCAGCTGTGGTCATCGGTCCTAATCAGCTTGATTACTGTATCTTTATACAATTCAGCTTGTGTCACAGTCCTAATTCAGCTCTGATTACCGTCTCTTGTTATTACTTCGCTGTGTTCCACAGTCCCTAATCAGCACTGATTCCTGTCTCTTTATTACATTCAGCTGTGTCGCTTCATCAGCGATACCGTCTCTATTAATCACTTGGACGTCTGTCACTCTGATTACCTGTCTCTTTATTGTAAATTCAGCTCTGTACGAGTCTTAATCAGCTCTTGATACCTGTTCTCTTTATTCATCGCTGTGTCACAGCCTAATCAGTCTGAGTTAATCCTGTCTCTTATTACATCAGCGGCTGTGCCAATTCCACCATGCCATCATCGAGCTACAGTTACCTGTCATCATTTTTACTCAATCAGGCAAAAATCAGATTCAGGTTCACAGGTCCTAATCAGCGTGATTACCGCTCTTTATTAATTCAGCTGTGTCCACAGACCTAATCAGAGCTGATTACCGTCTCTTTATTACATTCAGCTGTGTCACAGTCCTAATAGCTCTGATTACCTGTCTCTTTATTAATTCAGCTGTGTCACCGTCCTAACAGCCACCTGTACTCTTCTCTTTATTACATTCAGCTGTGTCACGGTCAATCCAGCTCTGAATTACCTGTCTCTTTATTACATTCAGCTGTTGTCACGGTCCTAATCAGCTCTGGATTACCTGTACTTCTTAATGACATTCAGCTGTGTCTGGTCCTAATCAGCCTCTGATTACCTGTCTTCTTTATTACATTACAGCTGTGTCACGGTCCAATCAGCTCTGTATTACCTGTCTCTTTATTTACATTCAGCTGTGTCACAGACACTTATCAGCTCTGATAACCTGTCCTTTATTACATTCAGCTGTTGTCAACGGTTCCTAATAGACGCTGATTACCGTGTCTCTTTATTACATTGCAGCTGTGTCACAGTCCTAATCAGCGCTGATTACCTGTCTCTTGTTACAATTCAGCTGTGGTCACGTCTAATCATGCTCTGATTACCTCTATTTATACTTCGCTGTGTCACAGACCTTTGCAGCTCTGATACCTGTCTCTTTATTACATTCAGCTGTGTCTATGGTCCTAATCAGCTCTGATTATCTGTCTTTCTTTACATTCAAGCTTGTGTTCCCACGGTCCTAATCAGCTCTGATTACCTGTCTCTTTATTACATTACAGCTGTTCACGCGGTCCTAATCAGCTCTATTACTGTTTTTAATACATTACAGCGTGTCATGGTTCCTAATCAGCTCTGATTACCTGTCTCTTTATTACATTCATCTGATGTCACGTCTAATCACAGCTCTGATTACCTGTCTCTTTAATAAATTCAGCGTGTCACTGTCCTAATCAGTCTCTGATTCCCACCTGTCTCTCTTGATTGACATTCAGCTGTGTCACGGTCCCTAATCAGCTTCTTATTACCTGTCTTCTTTATTACATTCAACTGTGTCACAGTCAAATCAGCTCTGATTACCTGTCTCTTTATTACATTCAGCTGTTGTCACGGTCCTAATCAGCTCTGAACCTGTCTCTTTATTAATCACAAGCTGGTCACGGTCACTAATAGCCTCTAAGTTACCTGTCCTCTTGATTGATTCAGCTGTGTACCAGACCCTACATCACACTGATACCTGTCCTTTTAGTTAATTCAGCGTGTCCACAGTCCAAATCAGACTCTGATTACCTGTCTCTATTTACAATCAGCTGTGTCACGGTCCTAATTCAGCTCTGATTACCTGTATCTTTATTACATTTAAGCTCTGTCACGGTCTAATCTCCATGTACCTAGTACTATTACATTCGCTGTGGTAATTGAATCAGGCTGAGTTTACATGTCTCTTTTTAATTCTTCAGCTTGTCACAGTCCCAGTGATTAAGTCATTACAGCACGGTTCGTCTAATCGGATATACCTGTCTCTGTATTATATTCAGGCGAGTCACAGTCCTAATCAGCTCTGATTACCTGTCTCTTTTATTACATTCAGCTGTGCACAGTTCTAATCAGCTCTGATTTTAACCGTCTTTTGTATCATTCAGCGTGTCACAGTCCTATCAGCTCTGATTAACCTGTCTCTTTTATTACATTACAGCTGTGTCACAGACCTAATCAGCTCTGATTACCTGTCTCTTTATTACATGCAGCTGTGGTCACAGACCGAATCGCTCATGATTACCTGTCTCTTTATTACATTCAGCGTGTTCCACAGTCCTAATCAGCTCTGATTACCTGTATCTTTATTACATTCAGCTGTGTCACAGTCCAATCAGCTTGATTACCTGTCTCTTTATTACATTCAGCTGTGTCACAGTCCTAATCAGCACTGATTACCTGCTTCTCTTTATACATTCAGCTGTGTCAACGGTCCTAATCAGCTGATACAGGCGTCTCCTAATACCTTAGCCTGTGTCAGGTTCCTAATCAGCTCTGTTACCTGTCTCTTTATTACATTTAGGCTGTGTCACGCGTCCTAATTCAGCTCTGATTACCTGTCTCTTATTACAGTTAGCTGTTGTCACGTCCTAATCAGCTCTGATTACCGTCTCTTTACTTAAAATCAGCGGTCACGGTCCTAATCAGCTCTCTGATTACCTGTCTCTTGGATTGCATCCAGCTGTGTCACGTCCTAATCCGCTCTGATTACCTGTCTCTTATTGTCATTCCAGCGTGTCATGGTCCTAAATCAGCTCCGATTAACCTGTCCTTTTTTAAATTAGCTGTGTCACAGTCCTAATCAGCACTGATTACTGTCTCTTTCGATATTCATTCAGCCGTGTCACGGTCCTAATCAGCTCTGATTACATGCTTCTATTACTCAGCATGAAGCCGTGTCACGGTCTATCGCTCTGGATTACCTGTTCTTTATTACATTCAGCCGTGTCACGGTCCTACAGTTTGCATTACCTGTCTTTTATTACATTCAGCGTTCCGTGTCAGCGGTTCCTAATCAGCACTGATTTACCTGTCTCTTTATTACATTCACCGTTTCAGTTGGTCCTGTCACGTCTAATCAGCTCTGATTACCTGATCTATTTATTACATTCAGCCGTGTTCTCACAGTCCTAATCAGCTACTGATACCTGTCTCTTTATTACTCATAGCTGTGTTCAAGTCCTATCACGATCACTCTGATACCTGGCTCTTATTACAATTCAGGTGTTGTCACGGTCCTAATCATCGCTGATTACCTGTCTCTTATTCATTCAGTCTGTGTCACGGTCCGAATCAGCTCTGATTTACCTGTTCGCATCTTTATTACAGACATCTCAGCTAGTGTGGTCCTGGTCCTATCACTTTTATTTACCTGTCCTTTATACATTCAAGCTGTGTCCAGACCTATAATCAGCTCTGAACTACCTTGTCCCTTTATACATTCAGCTGTGTCCAGGAGTCCCGTAATCAGAACCTGATTCAAACCTCCTCCTGGTCTCTTAATTACATTAACCATGCTTGTGTCACAGACCTAATCACGCTGGATTACCCAGTTCTCTTATTACATTCAGCGTTGTCACACAGTCCTGAGTATCAGGATACTGATTCCACCTGTTCTCTTTATACAGTTCGCGTGTGTCAAATGGTCCAAACTCAGCTTGATTACTGTCTCGTTATTCCGTTCAGCTGTGTCACGGTCCTAATCAGCCCTTATTACCTGTCTCTTTATTACATTTCAGCGGTGTCACAGTTCCTAATCAGCTCTGATTACCTGTTCTCTTTATAAAAATTCAGGTTGTCCGGTCCATAATCAGCTTTGATTACTGTCTTCTTGATTGCATTCAGATGTAGTGTGTCACTGTCCGAATAAAGCTCTGAGTACTGTCTCTTATTACATTCACTGTGTCCCAGTCTTATCAGCTCTGATTAACGTCTCTTATTTACATTAAGCGGTGTCATGTCCTAATCAGCTTTATTACCCTGTCTCTTTATACGTTCAGCCGTTGTCACGGCCTAATCAGCTCGGATTACTGTTCTCTTTATTAATTCAGCTGGGTCACAGACATAATCAGTCTGATTACCGTCTCTTTGTACATCAGCTGTTCACAGACCTAATCAGCTCTGATTACCGTTCTTTATTACAGTCAGCTGTGTCACGTCCTAATCAGCTGATTACCTGTCTCTTCAGTACATTCAGCTTGTGCACAGACCTAATAAAGCACTTGATTACCTGTCTCCTTTATTACATTCAGCTGTGTCAAGTCGAATCAGCGTGATTTACCTGCTCTTTATTACATCAGCTTGTGTTCACGAGTCATAATCAGCGTGATTAACCTGTCTCTGTTATTATATTCGCTGTTTCAGGTCCATCAGCGCTGATTACTGTCTTTATTTACATTCAGCTGTGTTCACAGACCTAATCAGCTCTGATACCTGTCTCTGATTAAATTAGATGTGTCCACAGCCCTATCAGCACTGATTACCTCTCTCTTTATACATTCAGCTGTGCACAGTAATCAGCGATGATTACCAGTCTCTCTATACATTCAGATGGGTCACGGGTCCTAATCAGCCAATGATTACCTGTCTCTTTATTTACATTAAGCTGTGTAATGGTCCTAATCAGCCTGTTACCTGTCTTCTTTATACGTTCAGCTGTTGTCACGGTCCTAATCAGCGCTGATTACCTTGTATCTTTATACATCAGCTGTGTAACAGACCTAAATCAGCTCTGGATTACCTGTCTATTTATACATTCGCTGGGTCCACAGTCCTAATCAGACAAGGTTACCTGTCTCTTTTATACATTCAGCTGTGTAATGGGTTCCTAATCAGCTCTTATTACCTGTCTCGTATTACATTCAGCTGTGTCCTGGTCCTAATCAGCTACTTATTACCTGGTCTCTTTATTACATTCAGCTGTGTCATGTTTACAATAAGCTATGATACCTGTCTCTTTTTACATTCAGTGGGTAATGGTCCTAATAAGCTCTTCTTACCTGTTCTTATTACATTCAGCTGTGTGTCACAGTCCTAATCAGCTATGATACCTGTCTCTTTTTACGTCAGTGGTGCACGGTACTAATCAGCTATGATTACCGTCTCGTATGCATGTCAGCTGGTCACAGTCCTTTCAGCTCTGATTACCGTCTCTTATGCATTCAGCTGGCTATCCACGGTCCCTAATCAGCACTGAATTTACCTGTCTCTTTAGTACGATTCGGTGTGTAACGGGTCCTAATCAGTCTGAGTACCGTCTCTTTTAATTCAGCTGTGTCACAGTCCCAATCAGCTCGATTAACCTGTCTCTTGATTGCATTCAGCTGGACGGTCATAAAATCAGCGCTGATTACCTGTCTTCTGATTGCATTCAGCTGTGTCACGGTCCTAATCAGCTCTGATACCTGTCTCTTGATGACATTAGCTGTGTCACAGTCCTACTCAGCTCTGATTACCTGTCTCTTTATTACATCAGATGTGTACAGTCCTAATCAGCTATGATTACCTGTCTCTTTATTACATTCAGCTGTGTCACGTAATAATAGGCTCTGATTACACGTCCTTTATTACTTCAGCTGGTGTAACGGTCCTAATCAGCTCCGATACCTGTCTATTGATTACATTTACTTTGGCACAGTCCTAATGCATGATTACCTGTCTACTTTATACATTCAGCTGTTTGTCAACGTCCTAATCACTGATTACTTGTCGATTTATTACATTCAGCTGTGTCAAGCGTCCAATAAGCCTCCGATTACCTTCTCTTTATTTACATCAGGCTGTGTCACAGCCTAATCAGCACTGATTCCTGTCTCGTATACATCAGCTGGTCACAGTCCATAATCAGCTTGATTACCTGTCTCTTTATTACATTCAGCGGTGTCACGGTTCCTAATTCAGCACTGATTACCGTCTCTGTATTACATTCAGCTGTGTCACGGTCCTAATCAGCTCGATTACCAGTTCTATTTATTACATTCAGCTGCTGTCACGGTCCTAATCAGCTCCGATTACCTGTCTCTTTATTTACATTCAGCTGTGTCACAGTCCTGCAATCAGCTATGATTACCTGTTCTTTATTACATCAGCTGTGTCATGGTCCTAATCAGCCTCCGATTACCTGTCTCTTTATTACATTGCAGCTGTGTCACAGTCCTAATCAGCACTGATTACCTGGCTCTTTATTACATTCAGCTGTGGGTCACGGTCCTAAACAGCTCTGATTACTGTCTATTTATTACATTCAGCTGTGTGTCACGTTCATGACTAATCAGCTCTGATTAAACTGTCTCTTTATTCAATTAGCTGTGTCACAGTCCTAATCGCTCTAATTACTGTTCTGTCTAATTTATTAAATTCAGCTGTTGTCACGGTCCTAATAGCTCATTATACCTGTCTCTTTTATTACATCGCTGTGTCACAGTCCTAATCAGCTCTGATTACCTGTTATCTATACATTCAGCTGTGTCACGTGACTAATCAGCAATGATTACGTCTCTTATTACATTCAAGATGTGTCACAGACCTTATAGACTTATTCCTGTCTCTTTATTACATTCAGATGTGTCACGGTCTCTAAGCAGTTGATACCGGTCTCTTTATTACTTCAGCTGTGTCACCGTCCTAATCAGCTCTGATTACTGTTCTACTTTATTAATTCAGCTGTGTCACAGACCATCAGAGCTGGTTACTGTCTCTTTATTACATTGCAGCTGTTGTCACAGTCCTAATCAGCGCTGATTACCTGTCTCTTTATTACAGTCAGCGGTGTCCACAGACCAATCAAGCTGTACTGTCTCTTATTACATTCAGCTGTGTCACAGTCCTAATCAGCTCTGATGACTGTCTCTTTATTACATTCCAGCTGGTCACATACTAATCAGACATGATTACATGTCTCTTTATTAAGTCAGCTGTGGTCACGGTCCTAATCAGCTCTGATACCTGTCTCTTTATTACATTCAGCTGTGTCACGGGCATAATCAGCTCTGATTACCTGTCTCTGTAATACATTCGCTGTGTCATGGTCCAATCAGCTCTGAGTACCGTCTCTGATTACATTCGTGTGTAACGGTCCTAATAAGTCTGATTACCGTTTCTTTATTACATTCAGCTGTGTCACAGACCTTATCAGCTCTGATTACCTACCCACCCCCCCCATTGTTCTTTATACATTCAGCTGTGGCACGGTCCTAATAGCGCTGATACCTGTCATCTTATTACTTCAGCGTTGATCACAGTCCTAATCAGCGCTGATACCTGTCTCTTTATCACATTCAGCTGTGGCACAGTCCTAATAGCTCTGATACGGTCTCTTTATTACATCAGCTGCGTGTCACAGACCTTATCCAGCTCTGATACCTGTCGCTTATTACATTCAGCTGTGTCAGGTCCTATCAGCTCTGATTACCTGTTCTTTATTACATTCAGGGCTGTGTCACGGTCCTAATCAGCTCTGATACCTGTCTCTTTATTACATCAGCTGTGTCAAGGTCCTAATCAGCTCTGATTTACCTGTATCTTTAATACTTCAGCTGTTGTCATGGTATACTCAGCTGATTACCTGTCTCTTGGACATTCATTCTGGGGCACGGTCCTAATCAGCTCTGATTACCTGTCTTCTTATTAAATTTCGCTGTCTGTCACGGTCCTAACAGACTCTGATTACCTGTCTCTTGATTGCTTCAGCTGTGTCACGGTTACTAATCAGCTATGAGACTGTTCTCTTTATTACATTCAGCTGTGTCACAGCCAAATCAGCTTATGATTCCCTGTCTATGTATTACATTAAGCTGGTCACGGTCTAATAGCTCCTTGATTACGTCCTTATTAAATTCAGCTGTGTCACGGTCCTAATCAGCTCAATTACCTGTTCTCTTGATTGTATTCAGCTGTGTCACAGACCTAATCAGCACTATTACTGTCTATTTATTACAATTCAGCTGTGTCACAGCCAAATCAGCTCTGATTACCTGTCTCTTTATTACAATCAGCTGTGTCACGGTTCATCAGCTCTGATTACCTGTCTCTTTATTGTACATTTAGCTCTGTCTCCACGGTCCTAATCAGCTACGATGACCTGTTTATTTATTACATTCAGCGTGTCACAGTCCTAATCAGGGTGCTTACATGTCTCTTTATTACATTCAGCTGTTCACCAGTCCTAATTCAGCACGATTCCTGGTATCTTTATTCTATTCAGCTGAGTCACAGTCCCTAATCAGCTCTGATTACCGTCTCTTTATTAATTCAGCTGTTGTACAGTTCCTAATCAGCTCTGATACATGTCTCTTTATTACATTCAGCTGTGTCACAGACAAGCCTAATCAGCTCTGATTACGGTATCTTTATGAAATTAAGCTGTGTCACAGACCTAATCAGCTCTGATTACCTGTCTCTTTATTAATTTCAGCTGGTCACAGACCTAATCAAGCTATGATTACCTGTTCTCGTTATTACATTCAAAGCTGTGTCACGTCTAATCAGCTCTGATTAACTGTCTCTTTTTACATCAGCGGTTGTCACCGTCCTAATCAGCTCTGAGTACTGTTTCCTCGTTATTACATTCAGCTGTGTCCACAGTCCTAATCAGCAATGATTTACCTGTCTGCTTTATACATTCAGCTGTGTCACGGTCCTCATCAGCTTGATTACTGTCTCCTCAATACATTCAGCTGTTGTCACGGTTCCTAATCAGCTCTGATTACCTGTTCCTCTTGATTACATTTAGCTGTTTGTCACGGTCCTAATCAGCTCTGATTTACTGCTCTTTATACAATTGCTGTTTTTTTTTTGGGTCACAGTCCTAACAGCTCTGATACCTGTCTCTATTAAATTCAGCTGTGTCACGGTCCTAATCAGCTCTGATTCCTGTCTCTGTTGCAGTCAGCTGTGTCCGGTCCTCCTAATCCGCTCTGATACCTGTCTCTTATTGCATTCAGCTGTAATGGTCCACTCAGCTCCGAGTACTGCTCTTTATTACAATTAGCTGTGTCACAGTTCCTAATCATCACTGATTACTGTCTCTTATTACATTCACCGTGTCACGGTCCTAATCAGCTCGATTACCGTTCTCTTTATTACATTCAGCCGTTGTCACGGGTCCTAATCAGCTTGATTACCTGTATTCTTATTATATTCAGCCGTGTCACGTCTAATCAGCTCTGGATACTGTCTCTTTTTACGTTCAGCCGTGTCAAGGTCCTAATCGCACTGATTACTGTCTATTATACATTTGCAGGTGTCACGTTCCTATCAAGCTTCATGATTAACCGGTCTCTTTATAAAATGCAGCGGGTCACGGTTCCTAATCAGCTCTGATTAACCTGTCTCTTTATTAAATTCAGCTGTGTCACAGTCCTTAATCAGCATCGATTAACGTCCTTGATTGCATTTCAGCTGTGTCACGGTCGAATCAGCATGATTCACCTGTCTCTTTATTACATTCAGCTGTGTAACAGTCCGAATCAGCCTTGATTTACCTGTTCTTATTACATTTCAGCTGTGTTTTGTTCACGTCACTAACAGCTCTTGATTCACCCGTCTCTGTATTACATTCGCTGTTGTCCCGGTCCTAATCAGCCCGATTACCCGTTATCGGTATTAAATTAAGCTGCAGTCACAGTCCTAATCACTCTGATTACCTGTCTCTTTATAACCTTCAGCTGGTCAGGCTAACAAGCTTGATTACCCGTCTCTTTATTGCATTAGCTGTGTCACGCGTCCTAATCAGCTCCGCATTACCTGTCTCTATTAAATCAGCGTGTCACAGTCCTAATGCAGCACTGATTACCCGTTCTCTTTATTACATTCAGCTGTTGTCACGGTTCCTATTCAGCTCTGATTACCTGTTCTTTAGTACTTTCAGCTCTGTAACGGTCCTAATCACTCTGATTACCGGTCTCTTTATTACATTTCAGGCTGTGGCACAGTCTGAATGCAGCCTCTGGATTACTGTCTCTGTATACATTAAGAGGTTTCACAGTCCTAATCAGCACTGATTACCGGTCTCTTTAATTACATTCAGCTGTGTCACAGGGACCTTATCAGTTGATTACCTGTCGTAGTTATTACATTCAGCGTTTGTCACGGTCCTAATAAGCTCTGATTACCTGATCTTTATACATTCAGCTGTGCCGTCCTAATAGATCTGATACTTGTCTTCTTTATAATTCAGCTGTGTCACGAGTCCTAATCAGCTTTGTTACCTGTTCTTAATACGTTCAGCTGTGTCACAGTCTAATCAGCTCATTACCTGCTCTTTATTACATTCAGCTGTGTCATGGTCCTAATCAGCTCTGATTACCTGTTCTTATTACATTCAGCGTGTCACGGTCTAATCAGCTCTGATTACCTGTTCTTTATTACATTCAGCGTTGTCAGGTCCTAATCAGCTCTGATTACCTGTCTCTTTTATTACATTCAGCGTTCTTGTCACGGTCCTAACAGCTCAATTACCTGTCTCTTTATTACATCAGCTGGGTAACGGTCCTAATCGCTCTGAGACTGTTTCTTTATTACCTTCAGCGGTGTCACGGTCCTAATCAGCTCTATTACTGTCTCTGATTGCATTTCAGCTGTGTCACGGTTCTCCTAAATCAGCTTGATTACCTTTCTCTGATTGCAATAGCTGTGGTACCGGTTTCCTAATCAGCTCGATTACCTGTCTTTTAATACAATTCAGCTGTGTCATGGTCCTATTAGCTCTGAGACCTGTCTATTTATTACATTCAGCTGTGTCACGGTCCGAATCAGCTGCTGATTACCTGTCTTTTATTAAATTCAGCTGTGTCACGGTTCCTTAGACTCTAAATTACCTGTCTCTTGATTGCAGTTAGCTGTGTCACAGACCTAATCAGCAATGATCCTGTCTCTTTATTTTACATTCAGCGGGTGTAACAGTCCAAATCAGCTCTGATTGCACCTGTTCTTTATTACAATCAAGCTGGTCACGGTCCTAATCAGCTATGATTACCTGTCTCTTTATTACATTTAGCTCTGTCACGTCATAATCAGCTCACGCAGTACCGGTCTCTTTATTACATTCCGCTGTGTCCACAGTCCATAATCAGGGCTGATTTACAGTCTCTGTATTACATTCGCTGTTGTCACAGTCCTAAATCAGCGATTACCGTCTCTTTATTCATTCAGTGTTGTCCACAGACATAATCAGTGCTGATGACCTGTCTGTTATTACATTTAGCTGGTCACAGTCCTATCATTCTCTGATATTTCCTGTCTTCTTTATTACATTAGCTGTGTCACGTCCTAATCAGCTCTGATTACCTGTCTCTGATTGCATATTCAGCTGTTTGTAAAGGCCTAAAAGCTCTGTATTACCTGTATATTTATTACAATAGCTGGGGTCACAATCCTCAATCAGCTTGATGACCTGTCTCTTATTAAATTTCAGCTGTGCCACGGTCCTAATAAGCTATGATTACCTGTCTCGTGATTGCATTCAGCTGTTTTGTCACGGTCTAATCAGCTCTGTTACTGTCTCTTGATTGCATTCAGCTGTGTCCACGATTCCTACTTCAGCACTGATTACCTGTCTCCTTTATTACATTAAGCTGTGTCAACAGTTCCTAATCCGCTGGATTACCTGTCTCTTATTACATCAGCTGTGTCACGGTCCTATCGCTCTGATTACGTTCTCTTTATTAATTCCGCTGGTCACGGTCTAATCAGAGTCCGAGTACCCGTCTATTTATTCATTCAGCGTGTCACAGTCCTAATCAGCGCGATTACATGTCTATTTATACATCAAGCTGTGCACAGTCCCTAATCAGCGCTGATTACGGTCTCTTTATTACATTCAGCTGTGTCACAGTCCTAATCAAGCACTGATACCTGTCTGCTTTATTACTTCAGCTGTGTCACAGTCCTAATCAGCGCTGATGAACATGGCTATTAATTACAGTTCAGCTGAGGTCACAGAAATCCTAATCAGCTCTGGAATTACCTGTCTCTTTATACATTCAGCTGTTCACAGTCCTAATCAGCTCTGATTACTGTCTCTTTATACATTCAGCTGTCACACTCCTAATTCAGCTCTGATTACCTGGATATTTATTACATTTCAGCGTGTCACAGTCATAATCAGCACTTGATACCTGGCTCTTTATACTTAAGCGTGTCACAACTCCTAATCAGCGCTGATTACCTGGGCATTAATTACATTCAGCTGGCACAGTAATAATCAGCTCTGATTACATGTCTATTGATTACATTAAGCTTTGTCACAGTCCTAATCGCTATGGAGTTACCTGTCTCTAATTACATCAGCGTGTCTACAGTCCTAATCAGCGCTGATTACATGGCTATTATTAACATCAGCTGGGTAACAGTCGCAATCAAGCCACTGATTACCTGTCTCTTTAGAAACATTCAGCTGGTATGTACAGTCCGAATCAACTCTAATTACCTCCAACCCATGTCTCTTTATAACATTCAGCTGTGTCACGGTCCTAATCGCTCTAAGTACCTGTCTCTGTATTACATTTCAGCTGTTGTCACAGTCCTAATTCAGCTCTAATTCCTGTCTCTATACATTCAGCTGTGTCACACGTCCTAAGCAGCGCTGATTAACTGGCCTATTAATACATGCAAGGCTGTCGGTCAGTCCTAATCAGCTCTAATACGTCTCTTATACATCAGCTGTGTCACAGTCCAATAACGCTGCTGATTACCTGTATCTTAGACATCAGCTGTGTGTCACCGACCTACATTCCGCTCTGCATTACCCTGGTCCCTCTTATTACATCAGCTGTGTCATCAGACCTAATCAGCTCCGATTACCTGTTATTTATTACATTCAGCTGTGTTCAGGTCCTAATCAGACAGTGATTAACTGGCTCATTAATTACAATTTCAGCTGTGTCACGACCAAATAAGCCTCTCATTGGGGGCAACACAGAGCCTCCATTCTCGAGAACTGCTCTCTAGAGATTTTTAGGTTAGGCGGACACAGCCTGTTTTATGTATAAGAATTAATTTCTACATGGACCTAGCGATCCAGCTACAGGGAAGGTGAGGACGTTGAATATTTAGCAATTAACTTTCTGGGGTAGTTGGATGGCATTTGCAGGTAAAGTTTTCTTAATGCAAAATGTGAAATTTTTTGTATTTTTTTTGTTGAAAGAGGTTTTCAGCTCCAAAGCTACTTAGGTTGTTTGAGAATAGTTGGGCATTAGTTCCAGGTGGACAATTCTATTAGGCTAATTTTGACTGAGTTCAGAATCAATTAACGTCGCCACGGTTTAAGTTCAGGGTACATGAGCCAATAGAATGACTTGTAATCTCCACAGGTTATCAAATGGCTGTAGAATCTTGGGAGTAATAAATGAGGCACCGTCGGAGCTTGCCCGACAGATCTGCTGTGACCATGCATTTGGAAATTGTGTACATTTGCATGAAAATAAAAAACAACTTGGGTCCAATTGCGTCCAGACACCAAGTGGGGGCCTTTTAAAGGGTCCACATATCTTCTAGAGTCTAAACGATTAGAATATTTTGTGTCAAAGGTGCCATATTCGTCTAGGTAACAGGTATATAATTTTTAGTTCAAAAGAACATGAGAAACAGGACTTTACACAATGTCAACACGTTTCCCTTTAACCCCACATAGGAAAACGAAGGTGCCCTGGTAGTGGTTCCACCATAGGAGGTCTAGGAGGAGATAGGCAGAATGGTATGGTCTTCATGTTCACCATAGATGCACCTCCACAGCTACTGGTGCATGGGAGGGGGATTCACAGAACGGAAGGAGAAGAGGAGGCAGAGAGAAGAGAGAGGGAAGGAATACTATCTCTGTAGATGTGGGTTGATACGCTAAATTACTGTAATGTGCACTGCAAATGGATGGGAGTGTTAAGTGAGGCCAAAGTGGGAAAAGGGTAATACTGCAGGAGACGTAGAACATCATGAAGCCGGGGGCAGCCAACAACTGGTCGGGGGTCAAGGAGACTACACAGGAGCAAAGGTAAGATGGATGCGCTGATATATCGAATCTCTACGAACTCGGTAACAAGGAAGGGCTACTACCTTAGGCTTACAATGAATTGTTTTATTCCAGAGGGAGGGAGGGGAATAGTGTGTCTGAGTGGTGTGATTTGATGGAATCATAAAAGTGAGCAGTGTACGCTAGTGGGGACAACATTCTATATATATATTATTCATCTAGATATTATGTCGGATGGGCAGTAGGGTATTCATTAAGCTTCCTAGTGGTACTCCACATACACACAATGGACAGGGCGTAGTCAGGGATTTAGGAGGGACAGAGCGTGAGTTATATAGTCTGTGCTGAGCAGAATACGAGTTGCTGCCTTAGTGTTCCGCTCGAGTGAAACGTTTAAGTTCTTACAACGAATTGTGTCACTGGGGACTGTGATGGTGAGCTGCCACAACCATCCTGAATCCATTGCAAGGTCACCCTGTGCAAAGGAGAAGGGGAGGATCCAGCAAGGTGGCTGTTGGGGGGTTCAGCTGATGGGATAGGAGCTGAGAAATGGTATGGGGTTCAAGGTTGAGAGGCTGGGGGAGGTTTGGGGGGGATCCCGTGTAAACAGCTTCTTCAGGCCGCCTCGTCTGCAACTACAGTGCAAAAGACCCTGGGAGTTGGGTTTGCATAGGGATGGACACAGTGTAAATAAGATGCAGTTATGTGCAATGCAGAGATTTTTGGGGGGGTAGGGTAATGAAATGACAGAAAGTCAGTGTCTAGTATGGCAGCTCTGCCTGTGATGATTTGTTCTTCCTTCTAAATGATCCATCCTGATTGGCGTTTCTGCAGGTCCTGAATATTTGACGGTGATTGCCGAGATTTTATTTGTGCAACACTGCAAGTAATAAATAATAGGGGGAAATGAACAAGCAATGCAGCAAACTGCAATGAGCTCAGGGCCCCCCTGCCCGCACAGATGGTGGGTATAGGTGAGGGGGGTCTGTTTTGGGGAGTGGCAATACAGGATGTGCCTGGATTCGCTTGGACACCATAAAATAATCCAATGTAAATGTTGGCGAACAATAAGCTTACCTGGGGCAGTAGTATTGGACAAACAGATTGAGAACTTGCATTGTGTTACTGTGTTGGGTGCGGTGATGTGAAAAGTGTGAAAGTGCTTTGTTCTGAGTATCATGACAGAGCAATTTGATTGGGACCAGATGGTTTTATGAAGAGCTTTTTACGAGGGTGAACTTGATGGAATTGGAGGAGTTCAAACCTGGAAAAAAAATAAAGGGAAACTGTAATGTTTTGGATTTATTAATGTGAGGATTTTTGATTATTATTCTGTAGATTAGTGGCCGTTATTAATATGTTATAACACATGAGGCATGCAAAGGAACTCTCTATGGGGTTTAAGAAAGGCAATGATGAATGTGAAAGCACCTTAAACTAATCATGCATTGGTGCAAACTGACTTACGCATATGAGTAAGATTTTACACGACAGGGCCAACGTCTCTTTCATTGGTCGAGTCGGCCGGTACAGGATTGGAATCAGGGAATCTGGTACAAAGGAAAACAAGGTCGTGCTTTTAAAAGGGAAGTCTTTGTAGAAAGAAAATCGTCATAGGAAGGAAAGAAAACTTCAACAATATTGCTATGCCATGTACAAGGTGTTAACACCTTACTCTGGGCGTTCATATAACACCTCTAGCCACTATTCTAATCACAACCCTTAAAAACTGGCTGTGATATGCAATGGGATTTTCCAGGGTACATAATTGCCACAGAGTCTTGTTACAAAAGTATTCTGAAGTGAGGAATGAAGCCAGCGGATGGACTTAGCGAAACCTCTTCAAGAACTAAACTTCAAGTCCAGTTGATTAATTGAATACAACAGATATACATACGGGATGAATGAGAACCTTCACAGGCATAACTAAAATATGTTTCACCGTATTAATAAATCACATCTAATTCTACCAAGATACGTGTCCTGTACATTGAAACTAACTAATATGGGTCAATTAGAATATGAAAGTTGAACCATAAAAGATCAAGTGTGGGATGGATTGTTGTGTCAAAAATTATAAGAGACGGTGTGGGTGTGTGCCAACATTTAGAAAGACTACAGGTAGTGGGTGTGTCCAACATTAAATGATACAGGTGTGGGCTGTGTCCATCACTTAAAGATTCAGGTGTGGGGATGGTCAGCCAACATAAGGTTGCTCCAGGTGTGAGGCGTATACAACCATAAGTGAATAAGGTGTGGGTGTGTCAAACATTAAAGATACAGGTGTGTCCAGTGGTCATTATGGGTGATACAGGGTGTGTCCAACATTAGGAACACGAGTGTGCTCCAACATCTAGGAAGGTGGGGTATTTGGTGTCCAAACCATTAAGGATGTACAAGGCTGTCCGTGCAATCTCGGGGTTGGTGGTCCAGCATTAAGGATACAGGGTTTGTGGGTGTGTCCAACATAAGGGTACAGGCTACGTGGGTGTGTCCAGCATTAAGGATACACAGGGTGTGGGGGTGTCCAACATTAAGGTTCACAGGGTGGGACTGTCTTTTGTCCAGCATAAGGATAGAGGTGTGGGTGTGTCCAACTTAAGGTAAGGGTCTGTGGGTTGGTGTCACAAGTGACGTTATCCATTCTAGGAAGATTACAGACAGGGCCAACATATCTTTCTATTTGGTCGACCGGTGTGGGTAACGGGAAAATAAAAGTCCAGGTTAAAAAGGAAGTTTGAGAAAGAAAATTAGGCATAGGAAAATAACTCAAAATATTTTCACAAGTTTTATCTTAATGTGTTACATTGTCGATAAAATTCTCAATGCAGCATTGAAGTTTAACTTTACTTGCATGGATTATAATAAATTTAATTACAATATGTATGTTACATTGAATAAAATAGGCGGTAATTAGAATAGGAGAGTGAACATTAAGTATACAGATGTGGGTGGGGTATACCAACATTAAAGATAAGGTGTGGGTGTGTGGTGTACACATTTAAGGATTCAGGGTGGGCTGGTCCAACATTAAGGTTTCAGGTCGTGTGTGGGTTATGTGTCCAAAATTAAGGATACAGAGGTGGGTGTTGTCCAACATAAGGTTACAGGAGTGGGTGTGTCAACCTTAAGGAACGGTTGGGTGTGTCCAAAATTAAGGTTACAGGTGTGGTTGGGTCCAGCTTAAAGGATACAGGGTGGGTGTGTCAACCAAAAGAATTTTAAGGTTAAAGTGTGGGTGTTGTCAGCATAAGGATAGAGGTGTGGGTGTGTTCCACATATTTAAGGTTACAGGTGTTGGGTTTGGTCCAAGTGACTTGATCCATATAGGAAGATTTACTAGACAGGGCCAAATTCTTCTAGTGGTCGAGGTCAACGGGCAACTAAACGTCATGTTTGAAAAGGGAAGTGTTTTGAGAAAGAAACTCTCATAGGAAAATAACTCAAATATTTTCACAGTTTATCTTTTAATGTGTTACATGTGGATAAAATTTCAATTGCAAGTCATGAAGTTTAAAACTTACTCTGCAATGGATTATACTCAACATTTTAATGACAAATACGTACTGTAATTGATAAAATATGGGTAATTAGAAATGAAGTGAACATAAGTTACAGAGGGGGTATAATCCAACATTAAAGATACAGGCTGTGGGTGTGTTCCAACATTAAGGATTTAGGTGTGGGTGTACAACCTGAAGGTTTCACGGTGTGGGGTTTTGTGGTCAACATTAAGGATATCAGAGGTGGGTGGGTCACAACATTAAGGTACAGGGAGGGGGTGTGTCCAAAATAAGGTACAGGTGTGGGGGTGTCCACAGTTAAGGTTACGGTGTGGGTGGTTCCAGCCAGTAAGGATACAGGTGGGGGGTGTCCAACATTAGGTTAAGGGGGGTGGGTGTAGGGGTGTATCAGTAGGTGTGGGTGTACATGTGTTTGTGTGGGGTTGGGGGTGGGTGTAGGGGTGTATCAGTAGGTGTGTGTGCCTGTATGGGAGTGGGAGTGGGGTGGGTGTAGGGGTGTATCAGTAGGTGTGGGTGTATATGTGTTTGTGTGGGGTTGGGGGTGGGTGTAGGGGTGTATCAGTAGGTGTGTGTGCCTGTATGGGAGTGGGAGTGGGGTGGGTGTAGGGGTGTATCAGTAGGTGTGGGTGTATATGTGTTTGTGTGGGGTTGGGGGTGGGTGTAGGGGTGTATCAGTAGGCCTCTTTGTATTAAAATTGTTTGGGCTCCATCACGTCAATGGGGTAATTTCATGTAGAATATTAAGATACATATCATATCAATGTCTTTAATTCAGAAGCAAGCAGAAAGGGGGTTGAGGTGGATCTGGAGTCCCTCGGACGAGTCCCCCCCCTAAATTTGCCCCTGAGGCTGGTCCAAACAGGTCCTGCTTGCATGCTAGTCAGTCATGCACCTCCCCTCACCTGTTACTAGATTGGCCAATAGAGAAGATAAGCGCACTCCATGCCACCTGTTCCCTCCTCTTGCTGTGCCATTGACAGGGCATTGGAGATTTGTGCACGACAACCTAGGAAGGAAACTGGGCCGACCAGAGCCAGGAAGCTTTGTTTGTAACAGTGTAACTACCCCTATTCTTCTTATTAAGTGGTGTGAGGGGCCTAATGTATTAGTCCTTATTTGGATCACTCAAAGAACCATGTGGAAGGGAGGGGTATGGTAATTTAAAGGGCATACAATCCAAGGATTGTGGAAGCACTCACAATTAGGCTAATTTACAACGACATTTAGGCCAACGCTTGCTACTGATCTGGTCAAACATTAATACAAAACAAGAAAAGATAATCAATGCAATTCCTGTGGCCCCATACATATCATATTATCTGGGCACCCTGGCATACATTATAAACATAAAAAGATAATCATGCACATTCCTGGGCCCCATACAATATCACATTATCTGCACCTGGCATACTTTGAAAAATAAACATAGAAAAGATAATCAATGCAACTTCTAGGCCCCATACATATCAATATATCTGCACACTGGCTACTTTATAAACATAAAAAGATAATCAATGCACATTCTAGGTGGCCCCATACATATCATATATCTGCACACTGCATCACTTATAAACATAGAAAGATAATCAATCACATTCCTGGGCCCCTACATATCATATTATCTGCACACTGGCATACTTTATAAACATAGAAAGATAATCAATGCACATGTCCTGAGGCCAGCCCCATACAATATCATATTATCTGCACACGGGCAACATTATAAACATAGAAAAGATATCAATGCACCCTTCCGGGCCCCATACAATATCCTATTATCTGCACACGACATACTTTATAAATAGAAAAGATAATCATGCATTCCCTGCCCATACAAATCATATTATCTGCACACTGGCATACATTATAAACAAAAAGATAATCAATGCACATTCCTAGGCCCCATACAAATTTCATATTATCTGCACACTGGCATACTTTATAAACATAGAAAGAATAATCATGCACATTCTAGACCCCATACAATATCATATTATCTGCACACTGGCATACTTTATAAACTGAAAGATAATCAATGCAAATTCCTGGGCCCACATACAATCTAATTATCTGCACACTGGCATACTTTATAAACATAGAAACGTAAATCAATGCACATTCCTGGGCCCCATTACAATATGCATATTATCGCACACTGGCCATACATTATAACATAGAAAAGATAATCAATGCCCATTCCTGGGCCCCATACAATATCATATTATCTGCAACCATGACACTACTTTATACATAGAAAGATAATCAATGCACATTCCTGGCCCCATACAATATCATATTAGCCTGCACACTGACATACTTTATAAAACATAGAAAGATAATCAATGCACATTCCTAGGCCCATAGCCCATACAATTCATATTATCTGCACCACTGGCAACATTAAACATAGAAAAGTAATCAATGCACATTCCTAAGCCCCATACAATTCTATTATCGTGCACACGGCAATACATTATAAACATAGAAAAGATGAATCATGCACATTCCTAGGCCCCATACATATCATAGTTATCTCACACTGGCATACATTATAACATAGAAAAGATACCAATGCACATTCTAGGCCCATACAATATCATATATCTGCACACTGGCATACTTTATAAACATAGAAAAGATAATCAATGCACATTCCTGGGCCCCATAAAATCTCATATTATCTGCACACTGACATACTTTATAAACTAGAAAAGATATCATGCCATTCTAGGCCCCATACAATCTCATATTATCTGCACACTGGCATACATTATAAACATAGAAAAGATAATCAATGCACATTCCTGGGCCCCATACAATTTCATATTATCTGCACACTGGCATACTTTATAAACATAGAAAAGATATCAATGCACATTCCTAGGCCCCATACAATATCCTATTATCTGCACACTGGGCATACATTATAAACATAGAAAAGATAATCAATGCACATTCCTAGGCCCATACAATATCATTTAATCTGCACACTGTCATACTTTATAAACAAGAAAAGATAATCAATGCACATTCCTAGCCCCATACAATATCATATTATCTGCACACTGGCATACATTATAAACTAGAAAGATAATCAATGACATTCCTAGGCCCCATACATCATATTATCTGCAACACTGGCATTACCTTATAAACATAGAACAGATAATCAATGCACATTCCTAGCCCATACAATATCATATTATTCTGCACTTGGCATACATTTAAACATAGAAAGATAATCAATGCACATTCTAGGCCCATACAATACATTTATCGCACACTGTCTTTATAAACAAGGGTTTTTATACATTACTACTGTGATCACATGATGAAAGCTCCAACACGTCAGGTAACCCCAGTCTTGAAGGTCCTAACGTCTACCTTTTCAATTACTTTTACTCAATACGATTAGCAAACTTGCATTTCTCATACTACACACTGGATCCATATACAGGCTCTCTCACTTCCCCCTCAGCCCTTTGGCTTTTTAAAATGAGGGAAGAGCCATCCACTGCTTATATTAAAGGCAAAGGACCTCCCATAAAAGGGGCATGTTGGGGGTGCTATTACCACATGGAAGCTTGACCAGCCTCCCAAATTACATACAATACAAGATTGTGGATTTCCAGGTTCACAGCCGTTACAGTAAGTTACCATTGTTAGTTTAGAGCTGTAAATCACACCGAGTTTTCGGACTATCACTCCCCCATTGACTTTAATGGGGTCCGAATATGCACTTTTACTGAAGTTCGAAATCCAAAAATGGACCGACTTTATGAAGTGTCAGCCATCTCTACTCATAATGAGATCATAACAAGATCCCATGAGGTCATAAACAGATCCCAATGAGATCATAACTAGATCACAATAAACTTTTTGTTTATGTATAGCTGTGCAATGCACATAAACTCTAATTGTAAAATACTTTTCAAAATCCCACCAATCCCTTTGGTAAGCCAAGATTTAGCAGAAATCTGTGGCTGTAATATTATTTTTTACCAGCAGATGGCGAACCAATAACCTTGTATGTGTGAGCTTGACAGCCCCCTGCAGGTTATTGAAAGGAAAGACAATTATTGATTCATCATTTCTGTGCAAGGTCTGTTGTGGCTTCAGTTCCACCCCATCTACAATGGTCTCGCTTTGCTTGTATGTTTCCTCCCATGTGACATTCTTATTGGTTTGAATGTGATAGAGAATGTAACTTATTGTAAAGTGGTGCAAGATATGTTCAGGTTCAGGTAATTAAAATATTTCGATAACAAATTAGCGAGCTGAGCTCACAGGACTGTGCACGTGGAAATATAATGAAAACACAATGGATTTGGTTTGAGAAAGGAATTCATAAGGATTCAGCGTGGTTACACATACTAGTTGTAAGCTCTATGGGGCAGTGACCTCTTTCCTTTTTGTGGCAAAGCTCTAGCACTTCTATAAGTTTATATTTACATACATACATACATACATACATAGACTTATTACCATGTGTGCAAGTGTCAACCTTACACAAAATACATGTATTATTATTATTGTGTGTATGGTTTCCAATTAGGGGGGTGGTTGTGTGTTGTATCAGTAGTGTGTGGGTACATGTGTTTGTGTGGGGTTGGGGGTGGGTGTAGGTTGTATCAGTAGGTGTGTGTGTCGGTGTGGTTTTGTGGGTGGGGTGGTGTAGGGGTGTATCGTAGGTGTGGGTGTACATGTGTTTTGTGGGGTTGGGGTGGGTGTAGGTGTATCAGTAGGTGTGTGTGTCTGTGTGGGAGTGGGGTGGGTGTAGGGTGTAAATCAGTAGGTGTGGGTGTACATGTGTTTTGTGTGGGGTTTGGGGGTGGTGTATGTGGGTGTAATCAGTAGGTGTGTGTGCCTGTATGGGAGTGGGAGTGGGGTGGGTGTAGGGGTGTATCAGTAGGTGGTGGTGTATAGAGAAATACATTACACAGAGCTGTGCTAAGATCAGGTTCACTTCATTATCCTCCACTTCCTACCCTCCAACCTTCCCCTTTAAATCGGGACACTATAGAGAAATACATTACACAGAGCTGTGCTAAGATCAGGTTCACTTCATTATCCTCCACTTCCTACAATCCAACCTTACCCTTTAAATAGGGACACTATAGAGAAATACATTACACAGAGCTGTGCTAAAATCAGGTTCACTACATTATCCTCCACTTCCTAACCTCCAACATTCCCATTTAAATAGGGACACTATAGAGAAATACATTACACAGAGCTGTGATAAGATCAGGTTCACATCATTATCCTCCACTTCCTACCTTCCAACCTTCCCCTTTAAATAGGGACACTATAGAGAAATATATTACACAGAGCTGTGCTAAGATCAGGTTCACATCATTATCCTCCACTTCCTACCCTTCAACCTTCCTCTTTAAATAGGGACACTATAGAGAAATACATTACACAGAGCTGTACTAAGATCAGGTTCACATCATTATCCTCCACTTCCTACCCTCCAACCTTCCCCTTTAAATAGGGACACTATAGAGAAATACATTACACAGAGCTGTACTAAGATCAGGTTCACATCATTATCCTCCACTTCCTACCCTCCAACATTCCCCTTTAAATAGGGACACTATAGAGAAATACATTACACAGAGCTATCAGTTTCACATCATTATCCCCACTTCCCTACCCTTCAACCTTCCCTCTTTAATAGGGACACGATTTAAAGAAATACATTCCACAGAGCTGTGCTAAGATCGGGTTACTCTTCACTTATCCCCCCTTCCTACCCTCCCACCTTCCCCTTTAATGGGACACTATATAGAAATCATTACACGAGCTGTACTAACGATCAGGTTCCATCATTATCCTCCACTTCCTCTCCTCCACCTTCCCCTTTACATAGGGACACTATAGAGAAAGACAGTACAAGAGCTTGACTAAGACCAGGTTCAAATTATTATCCTCCCCTTCCTACCCTCCAACCTTCCCCTTTAAAAGGGACACCTATAAGAAATACCGTTCCAAGACTGTGCTCAGACGGGTTTACTTCATTATCCTCCACTCCTACTCTCCAACCTTCCCCTTTAATAAGGACACTATAGAGAAATCTACATTACACAAGGTGTGCTAAGATCAGTTCACACCATTATCCTCCACTTCCTACCCTCCAAACCTTCCCCTTAAAAGGGACATATAGAGAAATACATTACACAGAGTGGCTAAGATCGTTAGGCTTCACATCATCACGCATTTCCTCCACTTCCTACTCCCTCCAACCTTCCCCTTTTAATAGGGACCTATAGAGTAAATACATTAACCAGTAACCAGATTGTGCTAGACACGGTTCCACTTCAGTACTCCTCCACTTCCCTACCCTCCAACCTTCCCCTTACATGGGCCAACTATATGAGAAATACATGTACACAGAGCTATGCTTAAGATCAGGTTCCATCTTTGCTCCCATTTCTCCCTCCACCTCCCCTTAAATAGGGACATCTCAGTAGCAAATACTTAACCAGAGCTGTGCTAATGACAGGTTCACTTTCCTATTATCCTCCACCTCTCTCCTACCCTCCAACCTCCCCTTTAAAGGACCCATCAGAGAAATACCTTACCAGAGCTAGTCTAAACAGGTTTCACATCATTACCTCCACTTCCTACCTCCACCTTCCGCTTTAGACTATGGGACCTATACGAGAATCATTACACATAGCCTTCTAAAGACTCCGGTTCACATTCATATCCGCCAACTTCCTATACTCCTCCCAACCTTCCACTTTAAATGACCCAGTTGTGTTCGACACTACTGAGAGTAATGACATTCGTCAGCACTCATCGCAGGCCTGTGACCTAAGATCATTCATAATTCAGATTATGCGCACCATCTTACCACCCTCACCAAACTTGTTCAACGTTTGCTGGGTAAACTTCCCTGAATTAAATCCCAATATTCTGTTCCCTATGGGACACCTATAATAAACAAATTACACAGTAGCTGTATCTAAATCATTGTTCACCAATCACTACTCCTCCACTTCACCTTTCTCACACCGTCCCTTTAAATAGATCAGAGAATCATACACAAGTGTTGTCTTATATCGTTTCCCCCACACTGTACCAGGTAATTACTACCTGCCTGTTCCATCAGCCACTACCCGACTAGTCCTTATCGCCCCCAGTCTAAATACGACATATACTGTGGTAACTACCGTTGGGTTACACAGACTGTTGCCTGATTTATTTTTCTGGTTCACCTTCATGGACTAAGCGAAAACATTATCCACCTACTACAGGTCAACAACTTCCCTCCACTTCCTTCCCTTCCCACCTCCAACCGTTCCCCTTTAAAATAGGGACACTATAGGAAATACATTACACAGAGCTGTGCTAAGATCAGGCTCACATTCATTTCCTCCACTTCCTACACCCTCCAACCTTCCCCCCTTAACTAGGGACACTATAGAGAAATACTTAACACAGAGCTGTGCTAAAGATGAGGTTCACTATCATTATCCTCCACTTCCTACACTCCACATTCCCCTTTAAATAGGGACAATCTATAGAGAAATAACTTACACAGAGCGTGCTAAAGTATCGGTTCACTCATTATCCTCCACTTCCTTACCCACTCAACCTTCCCTCTAAATAGGCATCTATAGCAGAAATCATTCCAACAGAGCTGTACAGGTAGTTCACATCATTATCCTCCACTCCTCCTCTTCCCTTAAAGGCCTAAGAGACACTTAACAGTGTGTATCTTCCTCATACACTCACCCCTTCAATAGTCCTTGGTCCTTACCGCTTTCATTCATACCTGCCGTCGCTATGTTGTTATAGTGTAATATAGCTTTGATTGGAGAATGTTGCCGATCCGCCAGGCGCGGATCAACTCGACGCCCCCGACTGAAACGCATAACACAGTGCAATTCTGGCTGTTCATCGCAAGGATCGTTGCTCACTCCAACCTTCCCCTTTAAATAGGGACACTATAGAAAAATACATTGACCAAGCTGTGCTACAGATCAGGTCATCATCATTATCCTCCACTTCCTACCCTCCAACCTCCCTCTAAATAGGGACACTTATAGCAGAATACATTCCACAGAGCGTACTAAGATCAGGTTCACATCATTATCCCCACTTCCTCACCTCCAACCTTCCCCTTTAATAGCGACCCTTATAGAAAATACATTACCACAGAGCTGTGCTAAGATCGGTTTTACTTCATTTATCCTCCACTTCCTCCCCTCCTTCCTCTTTAATAGGGACACTATAGAGAAATACATTACACAGACTCTAGTTGGATCAGTTCACATCATTATCCTCCATCTTCCTACCCTCCAACCTCCCCTTTAAATAGGGACACTATAAGAAAATACATTACACAGAGCTTGTGCTAACATCAGGTTCACTTCATTATCCTCCACTTCCATCCCCCCTCCAACCTTCCCCTTTAAATTCGGGACCCTATAAGAAAAAATACATTACCAGAGCTGTGCTATATCAGGTTCATTCATTATCCTCCACTTCCTACAATCCCACCTACCCTTTAAATAGGGACACTATAAGAAATACATTACACAGAGCTGTGCTAAATCAGGTTCACTCATTATCCTCCACTTCCTACCCTCACAACATCCCCTTAAATAGGGACACTATAGAGAAATACATTACACGAGGCTGTGCTAGATCAGGTTCACTTCATTATCCTCCACTTCCTACCCCCCACCTTCCCCTTAAATGGGACACTATAGAGAAATACATTACACAGAGCCCTGTGCTACGATCAGGTTCACTCTTATTCCTCCACTTCACTACCCCCAACCTTCCCCTCTAAATAGGGACACTATAAAGAAATCATTACTCACAGAGCTGTAACTAAGATCAGGTTCACTCATTATCCTCCACTTCCTCCTCCACATCCCCCTTTAAATAGGGTACACTATGAGAGAAATACATTACTCCAGAGCTTGTCGCTAAGATCGGGTTCGACTCATAATCCTCCACTTCCTACCTCCAAACCTTCCCCGTAAATAGGATCCTATAGAGAAATACACATTACACGATGCTGTACATAACCAGGTTCACAATTATTATCCTCCACTTCCACCCTCCAACCTTCCCCTTGTAAATAGGGACACTATAGAGAAATACTTACAACAGAGCTGTACTAAAGTCAGTTCACGTCATTATCCTCCACTTCCTCTCTCCACCTTCCCCTTTAAATAGGGACCTACTAGAGAATACATTACACAGATGTGTCTAAGATCAGGTCATCACACATATCCTCCACTTCCTACCCCCCAACCTTCCCCTTTTTAAATAGGGACACTAGAGAATACCTTACATTACCCAGAGCTGTGCTTAAGATCCGGTTCACATCATTATGCTCCACTTCCTTACCCTCCACCTTCCCTTTAAATAGGGGACACTATAGAGAAATACTTACACAAGCGTGGCTAAGATCAGGTTCACATCATTAATCCTCCACTTCCTACCCTCCAACCTTCCCCTTTAAACTAGGGACACTATAGAGAACATACATTACACAAGCTGTACTAAGATCAGGTGCACAATCACTATCCCCACTTCCTAACCCTCCAACCTTCCCCTTTAAATTGATCCAACGTTGTTTGTTTTCTTTCTCCCGCACACCGCAAGGTATGTATCGGCTGGGTGCCACTCTAAACGAGACCATGCCCAACGTCCTGTAAGATCCGAAATATAGTAATTCAGAGCGCACACCTCTTAACCACAAACTGTGTTCAATAACTCTGAATTATACATTCTGGTTCCCCTTTAAATAGGGACACCTATAGAGAAATACATTACACATGCGCTGTATGTACTAGACTCAGGTTCACATCATTATCCTCCACTTCCTATCCCCAACTTACCCCTTTAAATAGGTACAGCGATCTGCGAATACAATTACACAAGCTGTCGGAAATCAGGTTCACATCTATCTAGTCCTCCACTTCCTACCTCCATCCTTGCCCCTTAATAGTACACTATAGAGAATACATTACCAGAGCTGTGCTAGATCAGTTCACTTCATTATCCCCAACCTTCCCCTTTAATAGGGGACACTAATAGAGAAATAACATTACACAGAGCTGTGCTAAAGAGCAGTTCCTTCAATTATTATCCCACTTCCTACCCTCCCAACATTCCCCTTTAAATAGGGACACTATAGAGAAATACATTACACAGAGCTGTGCTAAGATCGGTTCACTATCATTATCATCTCCCACTTCCTACCTCCAACCTTCCCCTTAAATAGGACACTATAGAGAAATACATTGACACAGAGCTGTACTAAATAGGTTCACTACATTATCCTCCCACTTCCTACCCTCCAACCTTCCCCTTTAAATATGGTACACTATAGAGAAATCATTACACAGAGCTGTGGCTAAGATCATGTTGCACATCATTATCCTCCACTTCCTACCCTCCAACATTCCCCTTTATATGGACACTATAGACGAAATACATTACACAGAGCTGTGCTAAGATCGGTTCACTTCATTATCCCCACTTCCTACCCTCCACCTACCCTTAAATAGGGATCCTATAGAGAAAATACATTACACAGCTGGTTCACTTCATTCCTCCCTCCGCAACCCTGCATATGTTGTTTCTTATAAGTTGTAACTATTCGCTTGGATTTGGAGTAAGGGTTCCCCGATCCGCCAGGCGGATCAACGAATACCCTCACTGAACGCTACCAGTGTAAATTCTGGCTTTTCAATCGCGTGTATCGCTCGGACATCACGCGCGGATCGTTGCTCACTTGAACCTTCCCCTTTAAATAGGGACACTATAGAGAAATACATTACAAGAGCTTTGCTAAGATCAGGTTCCATCATTATCCTCCACTTCCTCCCCACAACCTTCCCTCCTCTTTAAATAGGGATCCCTATAGAGAAATACATTACACAGAGCTGTGCTAAGATCGGTTTACTTCATTATCCGCCCTTCCTCACCCTCCAACGCTCCTCTTTAATAGGGACACTAAGAGAAAATACATTACACCAGACCTATGTCTAATATCGGTGTCAAATCTTATCCCACACTCCTACCCCTCCAACCTTCCAACACCTTTAAATAGGAACCCTAAGTCGAGAATACATTACACAGAGCTGTTCTAACATCAGGTTCTCCTTCATTATCCTCCACTTCCTACCCTCCAACCTTCCCTTTAAATGGGACCCTATAGAGAAATCATTACACCAGAGGTGTGCTAAGAGCTGGTTTTCACTCATTATCCTCCACGTCCCTACCCTCCAACATTCCCCTTTAAATAGGGACACTATAGAGAAATACAGTTACCAAGCTTTGTGTGCTAACATCTAGGTTCACTTCTATCCTCCACTCCCTAACCTCCAACATTTCCTTTAAATAGGGACACGATAAGAATAAACTTACACGAAGACTGTACTAAATCAGGTTTTACAATCACTAGCCTCCACTGCCTACCCTCCAACCTCCCTTATACATATGCATCCCCCAAGTCTGGTTTTTTTCCCGCACACCATGCAAGGTATGTTAGCTGCTGGGTGTGCCACTCAAAGACCATAGCCCCAACGGTCTGGTAGATCCAGAAACTTATAATTGCAGAGAGGCACAACCAGTCCTTAACCACCAAACTGTGTTTCATCAAGTTTACGAATAAAACATTTACACAAAAAGGTCATAATCTAAAATGTTTTTTGGCAAATCGAGAAGCCCTGGCTGAACAAAATGGGTGAAGTGAAGAATGATGGCTTGAATATGAAAATTATGATGTATTAGGTTCATAGCAGAATCCGTGGTGAAAGCAGTCTCACCGACCTGGGCTGTAAATATAGAAGGATATGCCTTGTCTTAGCACGACAGAAAAAAAAGTAAGGGGGAGTAGTATGGTGTAATTATGTTTAAACAAAGAATTGAAGCCAAATTATAAAGATACAGAATAGCTGGTTATTGGATGTAAAGTGGAGCAATATGGGTGGAATTAGGCAACGGAAAGGGGTTAATGGTCTTGTTGGTGTCTGCTATGAGAGCCGCCAAATGCTTCAGGCAGGGGATGTGAGTCAACTCATATTGCAGTTGGCAAGGGCTGCAAGTTTGGGGAGTGTGCTCTTATGGGCACTTCAATACCCTGACATTGATTGGGGTGGTGGAAACTGCCACCACCTAGAAAAAGGCGATGAGCTTTCCTTGCAATTTGCTGCATGGCTATAATTTGCTCTCTCACAGGTCGTTGAGGTTCCTAACTCTAGAACAGACGAGCTCTGTTGGATCTGGTAATATCTACATTGTGAGCGCATTATAGACTATAAAGGTAACTGGAGGCCTTAGGGAATATGACATGACATATCGTGGCATTGGACTTTGTTTTATCGAAAAAAAGGAAAGTGCGCTGGGCTTTACAAAGACATTTAACTTTCAGAAAGCAAATTTCCCAGGTTTAAAAGCAGCTCTTGCATGAATGTCAAACTGGGATAATGTATTTCCAGGTAAAGGTACTGGAAACAGAAGTGGAACTGGTGCAAGGGATTTTAGCCCGTTCATCACATCTAAATTTCATACCCTTGGAGAATAATGTAAAAAAAATAAATCCGCCGCCTATCGTGGCTTGAATTCTGATGTAAAGAGGCAAATTGTACGAAGAAAAAGGCATTTAAAACCTTTAAGGCCGCGGGACACGTGAAAGGGGCCTTTAGGAGTATACAAAACTGGTAACCAAGGAGTGTAAGAACGCACATCAAACTCAGCTAAATAAAATAATGAAAGTTAGGATAGCTGAATACAGCATCACAAGCCGTAAACGAATTCGTCTTTTGTATATGTAATACTAGTAATAGATGAAGCGACCTGAGAATGGTGCCACCATAATTAATGGGAATAAGTTCAGTTTCGGAGGATGGACTTAAAGCAAATGTCCTTGAATATTTTTTTCCTCTGTATACACTAATAAGATCCAAGTACAGATTCCCAATAGACGTTAGTAGAAGCAAAGGTAACAAGACGTTCAAGTTCACTTTGGTTAACCGAGACTATGTACAGAACGAAACTACAATAAGTTAATATTAGTAAATCTCCTGGACTCAGATAAAATACATTCCTAGGGTACGTTAGGAGCTAAGTTCCGTTTTACTCTAGGCCTTGTTTCTTATTTTTGCTGATTCCCTCAATGTCCCGGTGTGTGTGCCTCGGATGAAAAAGCCTGATGTTATTCCATATTCAAAAAGGTTAGTCGTTCACAAGCCGGGTAATACAGGTCTGTAGTTTAACTTCATGGTGGGGAACATCCTGAACGTCTCGTTTTACATAGGGATCATGTTCTAAGTATGTTTCAAGGGACCTGACATTATAAGTAGGTAACCAGCATGGATTTAGAGAATAGACTTGTCAACTGACTTGCTGGCTTTTATGAGGAAGTAGTAGAAATTTGACACTCTGTATAGCATAGTGTAGTTCTTTAACTTGATTTTGGCAAAGGCCTTTTGATACAGCTCCCCCATAGTCGACTAATGAATGACAGCTAACGGTCTGTGGTCTGGGGAGTTCAACATTTGTACATGGATAAAAATTGGTTAAAAGAATTCTAGGATGCAGAGAAGCTAGTTGTATAATGGGTCTTCATCACTTATGGAACTAAACGTGCTAAGTGCGGTGCACACAGGTTCTGTTTGTGGCCCGCTTCTATTTAACTATTAGATTCATGAATTTGGAAGTGGTATTGTCAGCAAGGGTTGTCTGTGTTTGCTGACGACACAATCAACTTTTGTCGACCATTAAAACTCGAGGGATCGTGCAATCGTGGCATAGGGGATCTAGAGAGATTATCACATTGGGCTGCTAATGGCAGATGAAATTCATGTTGATAAATGTAAGGTGATGCATTTGTGACTTAAAAATACTTGCTACTTACTATAAATGGCTCTGTGTTAAGTGAATCCCTGTTGGAAAGGGATCATTGGAGTTTTGGTGGATAACAAACTTAAAGTAGCAAGCTGCCAGGCGCAACAGCCAGAGCCACATGGTCTTATCGTTTGACTAAAGCGCAGGTGAATGGACTTCAGGCGATGCAATCTGTAATTCTTCCTCTTTACAAAGCATTGTAAGGCCTCATTTGGAATATGCAGTGCAATTTTTGGAATCCTGTGTACAAAAAGGACATCTTTGAAATGGAAGGGATTCGCAGAAGTGGCAACTAAATTAATAAGGGGATTGGGGAGACCTTGAAATGAGAAGACTGTAAAGTTAAATTATGTACGCTGGAGAAACGCTTGCTTGGGGATATGAATATACTGTGTATACATCACAATAACGTGCCATACAATAAACTATCTGGGGCGTTGTTCACCAAGATAACAGTCAAAAGGACCACAGGACATCCCTATTCAGACTTGAAAAAAAGGTTTAGGCTTCAAGCTCGGAAGGGTTTTTCCCACTGTTGAGACGGTAAAAGGTCTATCGGAAACTGTCTCCCAGTTGGACGTTGCTAATGGCACGGCTTCTTGGGAGTTTCAAAAAAACTTGGATGAGTTTCTTCGCAAACAAGGATATGTTGCAGTTCTGGTATTGATACATAAAGTAGAGTTGATCAGGGAAATTCCATTGCCACTTGGAGTCCACTGGAAGGTCATTTTTCTCCCCCTTCATAAATTTGGTGGGGGTTGTTTTTGCCTTCCTCTGGACTCCAACAGGTTATAGGCAGCAAATCGAGAGATCGTGCTAGATGGTTTGGACTGGCTGTGACGTATGTCCTTTATTCAACCTCAAATACCTTACTAATACTATACTATAAACACAGTTTTGGTGGTTTAAGACTGGTGTGCGGCTCTGAATTATAATAGTTTCTGGTTCCTACCTCCTTCTAATATAGGGAACACTATAGAAATACTTACACAGAGCTGTACGAAGATCAGGTCACATCATTATCCTCCACTTCCTACCTCCAACCTCTCCCTTTAAATAGGACACTATAGGAAATACTTACACAGAGCTGTGCTAAGATCGTTCACATCATTATCCTCCACTTCCTACCCTCCAACCTTCCCCTTAAATAGGACACTATAGAGAATACATTACACAGAGCTGTGCTAAGATCAGGTTCACTTCATTATCCTCCATTCCTATCCCTCCAACCTTCCCCTTTAAATAGGGACACTATAGAGAAATACATTACACAAGCTGTGCTAAGAGCGTTTCACTTCATTATCCCCTACTTCCTACCCTCCAACCTTCCCCTTTAAATAGGACACTATAAGAAATACATTACCAGAGCTGTGCTAAATCAGGTTCACATCATTATCCTCCCTTCCTCCTACCCTTCCAACCTCCCGTTAAATAGGGATACCCTATAGAGAATATACATTACACAGAGCTGTACAAGATCAGGTTCACTCATATCTCTCCACTTCCTACCCCCCAACCTTCCCCCTTTAAATAGTACACCTATAGAGAAATACATTACACGAGCTGTGTATAGATCAGGGTTCACATCTTCATCCTCCACTTCCTACCCTCCAACATTCCCCTTAAATAGGACCCTATAGAGAAATACATTACACAGCTGTGCTAAGACGGGTTCACTTCATTATCCCCCACTTCCTACCCTCCAACTTCCCCTTAAATAGGGATCCTATAGGAAAACATACACCGAGCTGGTTCACTTCATTCTCCTCCTCCTGCAGCCCTGCCCACTATGTTGTTTACTATAATGTAACTATTACGCTTGGATATTGGAGTAAGTTCGCCCGATTCCTCGCCAGCGATCCAACGACGACCCGACTTGACCGCATACACAGGTAGAACTTCTGGCTGTTTCATCGCGTGTATCGCTTCGGCCGTCCGGGAATCCGTTGCTCACTCCAACCTTCCCCTTTAAATAGGGACACTATAGAGAAATACATTACACAAGAGCTGTGCTAAGATCAGGTTCACAATCATTATCCTCACTTCCTACCTTCAACCTTCCCCTTTAAATAGGACAACTATAGAGAATACATTACACAGACTGTGCTAACATCAGGTTCACTTCAATTATCCTCTCTTCCTCCCTCCACCTTCCCCTTTAAATGGGCACACTATAGAGAACATTACACAGAGCTGTGCTAAGAGCAGGTTCATCTCATATCCTCACCACTTCCTACCCTCCAACTTCCCCTTTAAATAGGGACAACTAACGAGATCAAATACATCTACCATACGGTGTGCTACAGCGAGTCAGGTTCCACATCATTATCCTCCACTTCTTCACCCTCCCTCACTCCCCTTTAAATGGGGACACTAATCATTCCTAGGCCCCATACAATATCATATTATCTGTACACTGGCATACATTATAAACATAGAAAAGATAATCAATGCACATTCCTAGGCCCCATACAATATCATATTATCTGCACACTGGCATACATTATAAACAAAGGGGTTTTAGTATACATTACTGTGATCACATGAATGAAAAGCCTTCCAACCACGTCAAGCTAACCCCAGTCTGGAAGGTCCTAACTTCTAACCTTTATTACTTTAATTATGATTAGCAAACTTTCTGATATTACTGCATGATACAAATCAGATTGTAAGGTCTATGGACATTAAAGTTGGCCATACACATGCAATCCCTATTGCATTGCGCCGACAGATCACATTGGTATCTGTCAACACACATGTGGTGGGAACCGCACAATCCCCTATACGCGGTATGAGGATCGGTTGGCCGTGGGGCCATACACAGAGCAATCATATCGGAAATGGAGCCAATACCGACCAAAGGATATTTTCCATCTTTCCCGACCAACTATAATGCTGGTCGTTCGGTTTCAGCCCCTTCACACTGACGTTAATGGATAAATCCAGACGTTCCCAGACAGGATTTACCCCTTATTGTTGGTGTGTATGGTCACCTTAAGAGTATAAAAGGTACTGACTGTTTAATAGAAGAACAGGGGGTAAGACATACCTCCCCTTATTCAACGGCGCCAATGTTTTGCAAAAGGAGATCTTGAGCGCGTGAGAAACACGCTATCGGGGCCTAGCCCTAAACGTCACCGAGGGATTATTGCATTGTGGGATCTCTGCCAGGTAAGTAACATGTCTTGCGCGCATAGGATCACAATAACACGGTGGGACTTATTATTAAGGCTCGTTAGGGTGGTGTAGGATATTAGAGAATTAACAGATGACTTTAGTTCTCCTTTAATGCCGGGATTAATTCTGTTTAGGCAAGGACCCAAGAAGAGAGAAATCCCAATTAATTAGGGTTTATTGCGCTTATTATGGGTGGTGATTGTATATAGCAAATTGCTTTATTTGTAAGAAGTGGTTTGTAGAAGCGTTAAAATAGAAATAGTGGAAGTGGAATTTGAAGAAATGTTGGTACCAGTTGCATGGGCCACATAATCTTTGCGTGTATGACCACCATAAAACACACTTGGATATATTTCTGTTGATTAAAACAATGAATTGCTTATATTTCTATGAAATTCCTAACCAAAGATACACAGTGAAACCTTACAGGACAGACAGTCCTGAAGTTCCCGCCCCTTTCCTAGCTTTGTGATCTCACACGTGCTCAGTAAGAGTCATTCTGTCTGGGTGTATTGGGATTTGGCGTTCTTGGATTTACAATTCTTTAAAGAATGGGGGGTTCTGGTTGCACCTGAATCACCATGAGGCAACGTGAGGCAAACAAACTATTCAGAAAAATGACAGATTTTCTGCATTATGAATTCCATGTCAGTTCCCCTTTAAATAAAACTAACTTGAATGTATATGACGTACTTCTATGCGGAACGCGTGGCTCCCTCGTGAGCTAAACACTGAATAAATATCCCTGATGTTTTTGCTGTCCTAGAAATATATTTATGAATGTCACAAAATGACCTTAAAGCTGAGGTAAGAAAACGTAGAACAAGTTTTTATGTTTGGATTGCCAATTAAAAGGGACATGTTACCGGAACCAGTGGCGTAGCTTAAAAATCGCAGGGCCCCATAGCAAGACTTTAGATGGGGCCCCTAAACCCACAACAGTACGGTGTAGTTAAACCCAACCTGGGAAGGTTTTTTCAAGGGCATGTTCACCCTCCTAAGAAAATGTTTATGTCACATAGTTCAGCCCCACAAACCCCATTTTCGGTTTACGTTTACCTTTCAAAGATGCTCCCAGGCTCAGATATTTTACTTATAAACCCCCCGATCCCTCGCTGGTGTGGACACGCCTCATCTGATGCTGTTGTGAGCTGGTTGGTTATGAGCATTGTCAGAAAAGTGTGTAGTGACTTGGCAAGAATGGGTTAACTATTGGTATTAGTTATTTCAAAGGACCAATAAAAATACCATTCCACCCTGGAACAGTCCTATTGTTTATATTACTATTAGTGAAGCATGGAACCAGATCTTCTTTTCCAGACAATGTGGGGCCGAACCGTGTATCTGGAATTCTCTTCAGCTTGGGGTCTGGTGGGTACTAAGAGGTCATTTTAAGGACAGTCATACATGTAAAATAATTGTATTTCGTTATTGGAATATGTAAGATAGAAACCAATATTATATTTATGAATGGAACAGAGGGCCCCTCAAAATGATACCCAAGATGGAGCCCTTATTCCCTTGCCAAGGCGAGTTATTAATATCTTGGGAAATATGGATCACACACAGGTCATGTTTGGTATTGTAGGAATTGATAATTAATACTGAAGAGGAATATGTGGTCAATATCCCAGTACAATGTACATATCTACATTTATATGGAATCTGCCTAACCGAGGGGGAATGAATGCTTTTGGCTAGTCATAAATCTAGACATTCCTAGTCACTCCCACCTCCTGCATAGCCAGGAGGGGGTGGTTCATCAAATGGTTTAAAAATCCTTGTAGCCCATATAAATTTGTTCATACTGAGGGGACATGCTAAAACCGTGTGTATGGACCCGATGTTTCTTCCCGCCCCGGGATACAGGACTTCTTCTAGTGAGTAGGGTCTGTGAATATTTTTATCCTTTTTATTTTCTATAACTGTTGTACCTATTGTATGTCATTTTATTATAACACCATTTTATTTTATTTTTGTATTATATGCACTGTCCACCTTTTGGAATATTAAATCTAAAATTTAATAAGTTTTGCCTTTGATGCTCTAAAAGAACTCAGTAGCCTCTGATAAGTTTATAGGTGGTTGAATGGAGTGTGCAGTGTAAATGCTAATTAACTCTGTGACTGCTTGTGAAGGACTGATGCTAATTAACCAGTTAGTTGCTGGAGTGAATGGTGTAGTGTTAACCATTTAGCTGCCAGGACAGGGCTGTGCATAGTCAGTGAGAGTCAAGAGTGTTTTTGGGGCGTCTTTAGGGCCATAACTTAAAGTGGTGGCAGCGAGTACCGATTGATTGGTCAGATCACGTGCCCAGCGAACTGGCGTTGGTGACAAGCATGTACAGTAGCAGAGGAGTCTCGTTCCCATTGGCCGTAATGTCACTATCAGGGATGAAGAGAGGAGCCGCGGTTCTGTAAGTAGAATATCTGAGCCTGGGAGCCAATTTGGAAGGTTTAAGTAAAACGAAAAGGGGGTTTGTGGGACTGAACTACGGGGGGTAAAATGTATAACGATCCCTACGCCAAACCGGAACGGATAGTTTTGAGATCTTCCTATCCTTGCTTAGGAGTCACTGAGGGCTAGGCCACACTTGCGCGTTTTGTCGCGCGAGTTTCGCGCTCGCGATTGCGCCCGCGATTTTAGCTAAAATGGAAATCGCGGGAAAGCAAAAAATCCCGCGATTTCCGATGCACATGCGATTGCGCGTCCGTTCGCGTTTTGGTAACGCATGCGTTCGCCATTTTTGCATACGCAAACGCACAAGAATCACACACACAATCGTGTGCGATAACGCTCGCGATTTTGTGCACAATTCCTGTGCGTTGCAGTGTGGCCTCACTCTTAGACGAGCATGTGATACATTGTCTCAATCAGCATCGGTGTATCCCGCTAAACCTTTCAACGTGGAACCTGTGACATTCCCAGATCTGTAGTAGTCGGGACATCGAGCGTTAAAGGCAAATTCCTGGGCGTGACCTTCACACAGATTTGCTGAATTTTCCCATCCGAAAGTCTCACTCATCCGGCGTATTTGTAGCTGTGACAGTTCTTAGTTACAAAATAACATGACATAATGTTGGGATATTTGGAAAGAACTTAGACGAGGAAAAGCGGGTCAGAACTTTCCTATATGATTTCATGCCAGGCAATGAAGCCAGGAAAGGAATATGCCTTATTCTATATATGATTTCTCCTACTACATCTACTTATTATCATCATAGTCACAACTGGAAACAAAGCTCCAAACGTTACTCGGCTATAACGCCCAAGTTATGGGCCATAACGCCCCTTTAAATAGGGACACTATAGAGAAATACATTGCACAGAGCTGTGCTAAGATCAGGTTCACTTCATTATCCTCCACTTCCTACCTCCAACTTCCCTTTAAATAGGGACAATAGAGAAACATTCACAGAGCTGTGCTAAGATCAGGTTCACATCATTATCCTCCACTTCCTACCCTCCAACCTTCCCCTTTAAATAGGGACACTATAGGAAATAACATTACACAGAGCTGTGCTAAGATCAGGTCACTTCATTATCCTCCACTCCTACCCTCAACCTTCCCCTTTAAATAGGGACACTATAGAGAAATAAATTACACAGAGCTGTGCTAAGATCAGGTTCACATCATTATCCTCCACTTCCTACCTCCAACCTTTCCCTTTAAATAGGGACACTATAGAGAAATACATTGCACAGAGCTGTGCTAAGATCAGGTTCACTTCATTATCCTCCACTTCCTACCCTCCAACCTTCCCCTTTAAATAGGGACACATAGAAAATACATTACACAGAGCTGTGAGATCAGGTTCACTTCATTATCCTCCCTTCCTACCTCCAACCTTCCCCTTTAAATAGGGACCTATAGAGAAATACATTACACAGAGCTGTGCTAAGATCAGGTTCACTTCAGATCCTCCACTTCCTACCCTCCAACCTTCCCCTTTAAATAGGGACACTATAGAGAAATACATTACACAGAGCTGTGCTAAGATCAGGTTCACTTAATTATCCTCCACTTCCTACCCTCCAACCTTCCCCTTTAAATAGGGACACTATAGAGAAATACATTACACAAAGCTGTGCTAACATCAGGTTCACATTATTATCCTCCAATTCCTACCTTCCAACCTTTCCCTTTAAATAGGGACACTATAGAGAAATACATTGCACAGAGCTGTGCTAAGATCAGGTTCACTTCATTATCCTCCACTTCCTACCCTCCAACCTTCCCCTTAAATAGGGACACTATAGAAATACATTACACGAGCTGTGCTAAGATCAGGTTCACTTCATTATCCTCCATTCCTACCTCTCAACCTTCCCCTTAAATAGGGACACTATAGAGAAATCATTACACAGAGCTGTGTGTAAGATCAGGTTCACTCATTATCCCCACTTCCTACCCTCCAACCTTCCTTTAATAGGGACACTATAGAGAAATACATTACACAGAGCTGTGCTAAGATCAGTTCATCTTATTCCTCCACTTCCTACCCTCCAACCTTCCCTTAAATAGGGACACTATAGAGAAATACATTACACAGAGCTGTCTAGATCAGGTTCACTATTATCCTCCACTTCCTACCTCCAACCCCCCTTAAATAGGGACACTATAGAAAATACATTACACAGAGCTGTGCTAAGATCAGGTTCACTTCATATCCCATTCCTACCCTCCAACCTTCCCCTTTAAATAGGGACACTATAGAGAAATACATTACACAGGGCTGTGCTAAGATCAGGTTCACTTCATTATTCTCCCCCTGCAGCCCTGCACTGTGTTGCTTCTATAACTGACCATTAAAGGGGTGATATTAAAGAGAATGTGTATATGTTTTGGGAGAATGTTTTCTTATATACATTTCAATAGCAATATTTTGCATTTGGTGGTAATTATCCTATAAACATTATTGGCCCCATTACAATTGTACACACATCAAAGACTAAAGAGACTTGGCAGTGACATACGCCTGGTTTGCATTCCGCCCAAATCTCCCCCTAGGCGGGCACCTGGATTAGGTGTCTACTAAACACTATTTGGATGCGGATAGTAAAGTACCTACATCACACATAATGGGAAACTATCTGAACTGTTTGATACTGGCAACATGTCTGGCATCGCCCCCCTTATGCCCATGGCCAACGTGATAGATGTTGTAATCCAAGTTGTGTGCATCTTATCGAATGTTACTTTGTATGGGTTCCACTTACATTCAGATAAAACCCAATGTTGGGAGAGTAGGGTTGGGGGCTAGTACCAGTTCATTAATGGTTTTCTAAGTGTGCAGGATTTAAAGGGATAACATGAGAACTGTATTTAAGGGGCAGCGTATGCCCCCTTGCTCCATGTGTTGCATAGTGGGTCAGTAACATTACTTTCCTGCTCCTGGCCCTGATCTCTCTCCCAATAGGAAGCAGTTTGTCTGCGTTAGTGTAATTCTATCTAATAATAGCTGGGCGTGCTACTTTGGAGAATGCAAGATGCACAGCTTCACCCCGAGTTTCCCAAATACAAGGGGCCGGCCTGACCTTCATTCATTAATACACCAGGGGCATGGATGTAATGCCAGCCTATTACCGCCCATTGCCCCATGGATAAATAAGTGATTTCCCCTTTAAACCACCCAGTTCCAGGCAGATCTCACAGTAACCCACATCTGCAACAAGACAAATGACTGAACATAAATAACTTTGCAGCGATTAACCCTTTCAATGTCCTATTTGGATCTGAACATTAACCAACGCAGTGCCAGGGAGAAACTGAATCCAGCACGGAATAGATGAATAGGTTTGCAGGATCAATGACACTGCTAGTGTGTGTCTAGACTGTCGTGTGACTTATACCATAGGTCACAATCATTTACATTGTGGCGGATTGTATTCATTTTATGCTGTGTACTCATCATATCAAAAAATGATCAAAAAAAAGGATGGAAATGTTCAGTATGGCAGCTCCCACACATATGTGTAAATACAAATATATTTAGTTAGATATTATTAGGTGGTAGGTATATTAGTTAAGTATCTGACGGGTTTGGTGTGATTCATTTTGACCAGTGTGGCAGCCCCTTTAGACCACTTGCCTGGTACATTAGGGAGAAATCGGCCATTGGTTTATAACCGTAGGGTGTGTAATGCAGATTATCATAAATCACTAATATCTGCTCTTTCTCCCAGTTACTAGCGATGGGCGGCTCTGCAATGCAGCCTGTGCCCCATGTCTGCCAGCAATCCCTTGGCACCAATTAGACTAAAGGGAGCTAATAATGTCGTTACCAGGTGGAGTAGTTACCCACAATCCTCTGTGCACCAGCTTACAGCAATGGTTCTCTTTTCACAACTGTGCCCCCCTTACTAACCCTACAATAATATCCCAATGTAGGATCCAGCCCAATCAATAAATAACTAAAGAGGTCAGAGCCCTGAATCTGCTGATAAGCCATGGCTGGCTGAGGATCATGGGAGCAATGTCTGGTGCTGCTTACTGTAATGGTGCATGCGGCACTATTTTGTTTCCCATGGGTCTTTGCAGGGCTAATGCAGACAGCAATTATAGGAGGGGGAAATTTACCAAGTTAAATACATTTCACTTTAATCCTAGACCGACTAGGACTGGGCACCGGTAATAGGTTACGGTCCGTACAGAGGGTCACACACGTCTCTGAAGCTTGGTACACACAGGAAAGATTTATAGCAGGTGACAGATTCAGTTGGAAGCTATAAAACGCCCTACGTGCATTACACTGCACAGGGAGATCATTCTGGTCGCAGGTAAAGTTTAGGGGCCAATAAAAAAAATTTGCTTACGTCCAAGAGATCTGGCAGCTGATACTCTGTCACAAACATGACCAATATAATGCCCGATCGGATTGGTATTTTATAGGTACTGTGTGTATGTATGTGTGTATATGTATGTATGTATATATGTATGTATGTATAGTTTATTAATAAAGCGCCACTTGGGGACGCAGCGCTGTACAGTAATAAAATACAATAAAGTCATACAAGTCATACATGTATATTGATACATATGTATCAATAAATACATAGATAGTTCAGTACATAATTATATAACTTATATAAATAGAAGTGCTAGGGCTTTGCCACAAGAGGAAAGGAGGTCCCTGCCCCGTAGAGCTTACAATCTAGTTAACTTATGTCATGAGATCTGGTCATTCTTATTATAAATTTAAAAAGGAAGGTAAGAATTATTATATGGGGGGGGTCCTGGTTACAGGGGTTTAATGTTTGGACATAGCGTGGAGATGCCCTTTAAATGAAAATATTTCACAAAATACCATACTTACCTTTGTTCTGTGCTTGACTGGAGGAAGTGACATCACAGGAAGTCCCCTCATTCCTCTGACATTAGTTCCACAGCAGCAGATGCCATTGGGATCGGATTTGCTCATGAACAGAAGGAACTTCCTGATGTCACTAAATGGCCAGAATATTTTTATAAGATTTTAAGGCAGCAATCCTGCGTTCTGGATTACTGCCTTATTATACCACCGATATTATATATTTGTGTAAGATAATATTATTATATTAACGTTTGGTTTAAGCTCGCCTTTTAGAATATAAGAAAAGGAGTGACTTTGGCAATAAACAACACCAGATTTACATCTCAGTAGCCTATAGGTGCAAAAAGCTAAACCCCACCAATAAACAGAGGCCAGACCCTAAAACCACGCCCATTACTACTAGTATTTATGCTAGAATTTGTGAACTGCAGAAAAACACAAACCGATTAATAAAAAAATTACAACACAGCTGTAATGTTGTTGCTCCACCCCCCTTTTGGCCCAGGGTCTAACCAATGCGAAGACACGCTTTGCAAGATGCACTTTTTACCATTGGATAGGTTGGGGGGAGGGGGCGGAACTTAGTTAAAGTTAACTATAGTTAAAGTTGCCCTTTAACTATAAAGCAGGAGGTGTCAGATGTTTCATTCCATTAATATTTACTCAGAATTCCTATTTTTTTGCCCTTTCTTTGGATTATTAGGAAGGACGGAATGAACACTTCTGTTTCTAAATCCGTAATAATGTTATTAACATTGCCAAGGGGGAAACGGGAATATTGGGGGTCTTAAAGGGACCACGTAAAGAGGGAATTCGTCCATCTCAATGTACGATGGGTACCCAAGCATTGGAGACCCATCATCACTCACCCAGCTCTGACGGGAGGCTGTTCAACTCCTCACACAGGTAATAATCATCCGGGTTCAGATAGGGAAGATTCCTGAGCAAAGTGTCCTTGGGAACAAGATAAAGAACCTCCGCGATTTCCCCATCTTCGATGATGGACATTCGCTTTACAGAGCTGGGGGATTTGGTTCTGCCGGCATGAGTTTCCTTACTGCGGCTAGAACCGCACAACCTGCCAAAAGTGTTCAGCTTCAGAAACGGCAACATCGCAACGTATCGGACTCAATGCCGGTCTTCGGAAAGGCAACAAGCTAGAGATCCACCCAGTAAGGCCCACAGCCCAACATGTAGCAAGAGATTCATCTACAGCCTCAGATTCAATATCTTCCACACTCCAGAAGCTGAGCCTTTGAAACCGTCTTGCGGCTCACTGGAGGGATTAAGATGAGATCTATGTGCTGTGATTATAAGCAAGAGATTACTGGGATAGAGCAGGTTGTCTGACCTTCATTGACCAAACCCAACCAGTAATCAGTGGGTACGGAAACATGGACAATTCACCCCTCAGGAACAATATAACGTAAAAGGATCATTTCTCTACTTATTAAATTTAGATCATTAATCCATCTCAGATTGGGGAATGAAATAAAAATATCACGTAGACAACAGGAAATAAATTCCTAAATTGGACTTTTTAATCCGGATGTTTAATGCGCAGAGGAAATGATTGGTCAGAGAAATTAAACTAAATAACAATTAGTCGTAGACGTGTAATGATTGGTAGAAGAGATGTAATAATTATTAAACAGGCGTATTGATTGGTAGGACCGAAAAATCCACTAGTTGGAAAGATAAAATGATTGGTTGGATAGTACTGCTGATAAGTTGAGAGATAAGTAGAGATGTGGGATCTGGGACTCTTTAGATATACATAGTTACATGATTATATTTAGCTGAGTTTAAAAGGGACAATTCTCCAACCTAACACCACACACACCAATCACCCATACAGACCGTGTCTCCCTACACCTCTACCACATACACCTATCACCCATACAGACCGTGTCTCCCTACACCTCTACCACATACACCTATCGCCCATACAGACCGTGTCTCCATACACCTCTACCACATACACCTATGACCCATACAGACCGTGTCTCCCTACACCTATACCACATACACCTATGACCCATACAGACCGTGTCTCCCTACACCTCTACCACATACACCTATGACCCATACAGACTATCATTAATAGATAGTTGGGAGTCTGATAGATTACCGTCATCTCATTAATAGTTGAATCACTTTGAAATCCGGATCATTGAGGAGAAATCATGTTTAAGGGCTAAAGCCTGGTACACACCTAGCGATTTTTCCTCCTGACCGACCGTTCGATACTTTCGACCGGTCGGTCAGGAGGAAGGACTGTCGGTCGCGGCCGCGTCCGACAGTTATCGCGATCGTTTGTGCGGTCCATAGAGGACCACCATGTTTTCCACCATGTCCGATCATCCTTTCATCCGATTCGGACGAACGATCGGTCGGACATGGTCGCATTCGGATGCGATAATTTCGGTCCGTTCGACCGATACACTGATCGACCGAAATATCTCATCGTGTGTACCCAGCTTAAGCCACACTGTCGCGCTTTTTTTGTGATTGCGCTCGCCATAGCGCCTTCTTTTTTCTAATGCAGAAATCGTGCCAACGCGTGCGATTAGTCATTAGTTAACTGACAGCTCCGCTAGGGAGTGTGTGCAGAGCTAGGAGAAAATGCTGCAGGTTTGATGTGAAAGACACCAAGTAATTAGAAATTAGAAATGACTGAATCCTATTAGGCTTTTTAATTTTAGCTTTGCTTCCCCTTTAAACAGACTGATGGCTAAAACCCATCATGACCCAGAGACCTTTCTGTCCAATTGAACTAAACAATTTATTTCCCACCGCAAAGGTTAAAATAAATGGGACGTCTCCAGGGTTTTAACTATTCGGAAAACTGTCTCAATTTTACTAAATGCAGGAAGGAAAGAAGAAAGGCTTCTGGGTAATTCACAACTAAACCTAAAATCACCATTAACAGGTCTCACAATTAAACGAGAACATAAAGTCCAATTGTAAATTCCATAAACAGAACTACCCCACCCTGCATTACGCCAACACCAAACATCGTTTTCCGTGGCTGCTGGGAACTGTAGTTTAATGTCTTAGTTTTTCAATATTCAGCACTAGAGAACAGCAGGTACATAATATACAATGTGATTAGAAAGAAGTAACTGCATTACAGGGCGTGACGGACCAGAATGTCCCCCGCACTTACCATTAACCCCAAAGCAGGATGTGATCTTCTGTGCATATTGACAAAATCCAATGGACTGCTCCTCATCCTCGATATAGCAATGTTCTCCCAGCCCGTTCATAGCGACTGTTCAGTCTGACCTCTTCCACGACTGTTGTTGGCTTATCCCACACAGACGCAGTGTAGCTTCCTCCCTTGGTTTGGGGTCATTAATAATTAAAATGTTAAATCCAAACTGCTGAGTTGTCGGCCTTGGACTGATACTTAAGTAGTGTTCAATAACGTCTCAGGACAGCTCTGGTTGGCTCCCGGGATCTTCAGGGTATTAATAATGGCCCTGCCTTTACCGAGACTTCCCACAGAGGGAGGGTACCGTAGAAATGACTTGGACAGTGATGGTTTCTGCATCTTTCTTGGACCTTTAATGGCCTCAACCGGAGACATATAAAGGAGGAGCAATAAGTCCGATACAATCATCTTTCCTGATTTAGATCCTAATAAAACAACATTAACAGCCATACGGTAAAGGACAATCTAAATCCACAGATACATCTATGTCATTGTTATCCATCAATAAAGACCCTTAACCACCAAGGAATGGCTTCCCTTCCATCACCACTGGTATCAAGATAAAGAGACACTAAAAGTAGAATTCGAGGGCCCGGAAATAATGTGAATTATCAATGACCATCATGAATATTCTACAGGTGGTCCTAAACTATAAGTCTCAACTACGGCTCCAGCAGGTGAATGCGTATCATTAGACATTAATGTAATTATCAGTCATCTGTCCTTGGAGGGCGGTCCATAAACAGGGGTGCCCCTACCATGAAGCCAACTGAAACATTTGCTCAGGGCGTGCCCCTGCAGAACACTTAAAAATCTTCCTTCCTGCAATACTGCATTTCAGCACCAGTCCACCAATCAGTGTTAAGTCAACCCTCCAGTCCACCAATCAGTGTTAAGTCATCCCACCACACCCACCTCCACAAGCAACGCCTATGTTCCCTGATGAAGCCACGCCCGCTTTATGTGCTGCCATCCGTCAGCATTTAAAAAGTTGTTTCAGGTGTCAAAAACCACAGGAAAACCCCAGGGTCCATACAGAGCACAGCTGGCACAGGGAGGTGGATGATAGAACTAGGGGACCGCACTCCTGACAGCCACGCCCAACTGACCACACCTATTTCCCTAACAGCACATTCCAGTACCGGTCCACCAATGGGACAATCCTTGTTCTTCCGAGATGGGAAGGTCTGAATAAAAAAGGCCTAGACTGGTCTTATTAAAATCCGTTCTCTGCATTGAAATGCATTCAGACACACCGCTACCTACGTACAGTCAAAATATAAATATACAGAGCTAGAAGATGCTTCTTCTATAACACAATTATTAATCCTTTAAAATATTGCCCTGACCACACCTCATTCTGCCCCACCCTGATCCACGCTCCAACCCCTCACTTTGTAGACTGTACTAACTGAGCACCAATATAGGGGGGTTTACAGTGACAGTTGGTAGATGAGGATTCACATGTAATAAATTCAGCCATTTATGGACTACTTTTCCCAGCATGCATAGCCCTTAAAGAACAAAAATCCATTCTAAAAAGTTTTTTCCATGATTAAAACCTAGATTGTAAGCTCTTCGGGGCAGGGATCTCATTCCTAATGTGCCATGGCTTGTTGCACTTATATCAGTTTATACATATGCTTTCTTAACCGATGTATGTAATTGTATTTAATTTAATTTTTATTTATCTGTATAATTGCACTTATTCCCTTGTTTGTATACTCTCAGGGTTCAATAAAAGTTGAAAATGGTGCTAATTTTGCCCCAACCAATAAGATGTTATTTAACATTTCAAAGCTAACATCTTATTGGTTGGGGCAAAATTAGCACCATTTTAAACGATAAGAACTTTTATTGAATAACCCTGTTTGTATTTTATACTGGGATCTGTTTGTGGTAATATACTTGCGCTGTGTCCCCCAAGTGGGGCGCTATATAAAAAACATATACAACATACTACTGTATAATCTGATTTTATAATGTGCGCGGGTCTTGCTGGTGTCCCCCTAGTGGCGTTAATATAAACTAAAAGATACATACATACTGTATAACTGTATTGTTTAATGTACAGCGCTGTGTACCCAAGTGTGCGCTATATAAATAAACATATACATGTACATCTGTGATAATCTGTATTGTTTTATAATGTTCAGCGCTGTGTACCCAGTGGCGCTAATAATAAATAAACATATACATACATACTGTATAACTCTGTATTGTTATAATGTACAAGCGCTGTGTGACCCAAGTGGCTTCTATATAAATAAACATATACATACATACTGTATAATCTGTATTGTTATAATGTATCATGGGCGCTGTGTCCCCCAAGTGGCAACTATATAAATAAACCCTATACGATACTACTGTACTCCTTCGTATTGTTATATGTACAGCGCTGGTACCCAAGTAGCCCTATAGTAGGAAAACATATATATCATACTGTAAAATCAGGTATTGTATAAATTAACAAAGGTCTAGGGGTGTACCCCCCAAAGAAAAAAAAAGTGGCCTGATATACATAAACATATACATACATACTGTATAATCTGTATTGTTCTAATTTACAGCGCGTGTACCCAAGTGGCGTCTATAAATAAACAGATACATACATACTGTATAATCGTATTGTTGTATAATGTACAGCGCTGTGTTCCCGCCCAAGTGGCACTGATATAAATAACATATACATACATACTGTATAATCTTATTGTTTATATGTACAGGCGCTGTGTAATCCCAGCAGTAGCCCTATATAATAAACATATATATACATCTGTAATAATCTGTATTGTTATAATGTACAGCGCGGTGTCCCAAGTGGCACTAATAAATAAACATACATACATACTGTATAATCTGTATTGTTATATGTACACGCGCTGGGTGCCCAAGGGCGCTATATAAATAAACATATACATATACTGTATAATCTGTATTGTTTATAAATACCGCTGTGGTCCCCAAGTGGCGCTATATAAATAAACATATACATACATACTGTATAATCTTGTATTGTTATAATATGTAGCAGCGCTTGTGTCCCAAGTTGGCGCTATATAAATAAACATACATACATACTGTATAATCTGTATTGTTAAATATACAGCGCTGTGTCCCCAAGTGGCGCTATAATAAATAAACATATACTACATACTGTATAATCGTATTGTTATAATGTACAGCGCTGTGTACCCGCAAGTGGTGCTATAAATAAACCTATACATACATACTGTATAATCTGTATTGTTATAATGTAACCGCGTGTGTACCCAAGTGGCGCTATAAATAAACATATACATACATCTGTATAATCTGTATTGTTATAATGTACACATGCGCTGGTCCCCAAGTGGCGCTATAATAAAATAAACATATACATTATACTGTATATCTGTATTGTTATAATGTACAGCGCTGTGGTACCCAAGTGGCACATTAAATAAACATATACATACATACTGTATATCTGTATTGTTATAAATTACAGCGCTGTTTAATCCCAAGTGGGCGCTATATAATAAACATAAACATACATACTGTAATCTGTATTGTTATAAATTACAGCGCTGTACCCAAGTAGCCCTATATAATAAACATATTACATACATACTGTATAATCTGTATTGTTATAATGTACAGCGCTGTGTCCCCAAGTGGCTCTATATAAATAAACATATACATACATACTGTATAATCTGTATTGTTTAATGTACAGCGCTGGTGTACCCAGTGGCACTATATAAATAAACATATACATACATACTGTATGTATCTGTATTGTTATAATATACAGCGCTGTGTATCCCCAAGTGGCGCTATATAAATTAAAACCTATACATACATACTGTTATAATCTGTATTGTTATATGTAAGCGCACTGTGTCCCCAAGTGGCGCTATATAAATAAACATATCATACATACTGTAATATCTGTATTGTTATAATGTCAGGAAGCGCGCTTGTACCCAAGTGGCCTATATAAATAAACATATACTACATCCTGTATAATCTGTATGTTATAAGTTTACAGCGCTGTGTCCCCAAGTGGCGCTATATAAATAAACATATACATACATACTGTATAATCTGTATTGTTATATATGTACAGCGCTGTGTCCCCAAGTGGCGCTATATAAATAAACATACATACACTCTGTAAATCTGTTATTGTTATAATGATACAGCGCTGTGTACCCAAGTGGCGCTATATAAATACTATACTACTGCATAATCTGTATTGTTATAATGTACAGCGCCGCGTCCCCAGTGGCGCTATATAAATAAACATATACATACAACTGTAAATATCTGTATTGTTATAATGTACAGCGCCCGCGTCCCCAAGTGGCGCTATATAATAAACATATACATACATATGTATAATCTGTATTGTTTATAATGTACAGCGCTGCGTCCCCAAGTGGCGCTATATAAATAAACAATATACATACATACTATAATATCTGTATTGTTTATAGTTACAGTGCTGTGTCCCACAGTGGCCTATATAAATAAAACATATACATACATACTGTATATCTGTATTGTTATAATGTACAGTGCTGTGTACCAAGTGGCGCTATTAAATAAACATATACATACATACTGTTATCTGTATTGTTTATAATGTACAGCGCTGTGTCCCCAGTGGCGCTATATAAATAAAACATATACATACATACTGTATAATCTGTATTGTTTTATAATGTACAGCTCTGTGTCCCAAGTGGCGCTTATAAATAAACATATACGTACATACGTATAATCTGTATTGTTATAATAGTACAAAGGCGCTGTGTACCAAGTGGCGCTATATAATACACATATACGTACATACTGTAGAATCTGTATTGTTATATGTACACGCTGTGTATCCAGTGGCGCTATATAAATAACAATACATACATACTGTTAATCTGTATTGTTATAATGTACAGCGCTGTATACCAAGTGGGCGTTATATTATAACATATACAACATACTGTTAAATCTGTATTGTTATAATGTACAGCGCTGTGTACCCAAGTGGCGCTATATAAATAAACATATACTACATACTGTATAATCTGTTATGTTATAATGTTACAGCGCTGTGTCCCCAAGTGGCGCTATATAAACATATAACATACAATTATACAGTCTGTATGTATATGTTTATTAATAGCGCCTTGGGGACACAGCACGTGTACATTATAACAATAACAAATTTATACAGTATGTAGTGTATAATTGTACACAGCGCTTGTCGTACCGCAAGTGGCGCTATATAAATAAACATATACATCATACTGTATAATCTGTATTGTTTAATGTAACAGCGCTGTGTACCCAAGTGGCGTCTATAATAAACATATACGTACATACTGTATATCTGTATTGTTTTAATGTCACAGCGCTGTGTACCCCAAGTGGCCTATATAAATAAAAATATACATACATACTGTATATCTGTATTGTTATAATGTACAGGCGCTAGTCCCCAAGTGGCGCTATATAAATAAACACATACCTACTAACTGTTATAATCTGTATTGTTATAATTACAGCGCTATGTATCCCCAAGTGGCGCTATATAAATAAACATATAAATCCATACTGTATAATCTGTATTGTTATAATGTACAGCGCTCGTACCCTGGCGCTATATAATAAACATATAATACATACTGTATAATCTGTATTGTTATAATGTACAGCGATGTGTCCCCAAGTGGGCGCTATATAACATATACATACATACTGTATAATCTGTTGTGTTATAGTCAGCGCTGTGCCCCCAGTGGCGCTATATAAATAAACATATACATCATACTGTATAATCGGATTGTTATAATGTACAGCGCTGTGTACCCAAGTGGCGCTATATTCATAAACATATACATACATACTTATAATCTGTATTGTTATAATGTACAGCGCTGTTTACCCAAGTGGCGCTATATAAATAAACATATACATACATACTGTATATCTGTATGGTTATAATGTACAGCGCTGTGTCACCCATAGGCGCTAATATAATAAAATACATATACATACACTGTATAATCTGTATTTTATAATGTACAGCGCTGTGATCAAGTGGCGCTATATAAATACATATACATACATACCGTATAATCTGTATTGTTATAATGTACAGCGCTGTGTACCACAATGTGGCGCTATATAAATAAACATATACATACATACTGTAAACTGTATTGTTAATAATGTACGCGCTGTGTCCCCAAGTGGCGCTATATAAATAAACATATACATACATACTGTATAATGTATTGTTATAATAGTACAGCGCTGTGTACCAAGTGGCGCTATATAATAAACATATACTACATACTGTAATATCTGTATTGTTTATAATGTTACAGCGCTGTTACCCAAGTGTCGCTATATAAATAAACATATACATACATACTGTTACTGTATTGTTTAATGTGCAGCGCTGTGTACCCAAGTGGCGCTATATAAATAAACATATACAACATACTGTTAATCTGTATTGTTATAATGTCAGCGCTGTGTACCCAGTGTGGCGCCTATATAAATAAAATATACATACATCCCTGTATAATCTGTATTGTTATATGTACAGCGCTGGTGTCCCCCAAGTGGCGTTATATAATAAAACATATACATACATACTGTATATCGTATTGTTATAATGTAACAGCGCTGTGCACCCTAGTGGCGCTAATATAAAAATACATACATACTACTGTATAATCTGTATTGTTTATAATGTACAGCGTTGTGTACCCAATGGCGCTATATAAATAAACATTTACATAATACTGTATAATCTGTATTGTTATAATGTACAGCGCTGTGTACCAATGGGGCGCTATATAAATAAACATATACATACATACTGTATAATCTGTATTGTTATAATGTAACTGCTGTGTCCCCAAGTGGCGCTAATATAATATAACATATACATACTACGATATCTGTATTGTTATATGTACACGCGCTGTGTACCCCAAGTGGTGCTATATAAATAAACATCTACATACATACTGTATAATCTGTATTGTTATAATTTACAGCGCTGTGCACCCAGTGGCGCTATATAAATAAACATATACAACATACTGTTGAATCGTATTGTTATAATGTACAGCGCTGTGTCCCCAAGTGGCGCTATATAAATAAACATATACATACTGTATATCTGTATGTTTATATGTACAGCGCGGTGTTCCCCAAGTGGCGCTATATAAATAAACATATACAATACATCTGTATATGTATTGTTATAATGTACAGCGCTGTGTACCCAAGTGCGCTATATAAATAAACATAATCATACAACTGTATAACTGTATTGTTATATGTACAGCGTGTGGTACCCAAGGCGCTATATAAATAAACATTACATACTACTGTATAATCGTATGTTTTTTATAATGGTCAACACGCGCTGTGTCCCCACGTGGGGCGCTATATATAATACATATCACAACATACTGTTAATCTGTATTGTTATAATGTTAACGCCGTGTACCCAGTGGCGCTAAAGACATACATACTGTATAATCTGTATTGTTATAATGTACATCGCTGTGTACCCAAGTGGCGCTATATAAATAAACATATACATACATACTGTATAATCTGTATTGTTATAATGTACATCGCTGTGTCCCCAAGTGGCGCTATATAAATAAACATATACATACATACATACATACATTAAAGGTCAGTAGCTGTCAATAGGAATGATCTATTTCTTTATCTATGGAAGGACAAGGATCTTATCAGGCCTGTCACTGTGGTTGTGTGAATTCCAACATGTAACAGTAACTGAATAGATCGCACAGTGAGAGATGAAGGAGCAGGTGGAAGCTAATGGAAAGACCGTACAGTGATTGCTGCCATATGGAGCACCAACCTCTGGGTACCCAATTATCACGTCTCACTCCACTGCTCTGCAGACGCTTGTTAAACGAAGATCCTGCCAAGGAGCCATTGTATAGAACCGGATTATTAACCTGCCAGAGTTAAGTCTCGTACACACGTCAGATAATTTTTGCACGATTTGCCCGACGATTGTGCAAAATTCGTGCGAAAATGAAGCTTTAACGATCCATGAAGACCAACCATCCACGACTATTCTCGGCTTTTTCTGACGATCAGCCTGGCAGATTCGTTCTGCCGATTGTCGTTTGTTTGTAGTCGGCAGATCATCGGTAAAGTGTAATGGAAGATTGAATGAAATACACATGTGTAACATTTCAAGATCACGCGATATTCCGAACGTCACTTAATGCGTACGTCACGTAACACCTTTACCAACGAACATTATCTATCCACTATCGTTCATGTATGTACAGGCGTCGTTATCAGAACTGGTGTATAACTATCTATCTATCTATCTTTCTATCATCTATCTATCTATCTATCATCTATCTATCTATCTATCTATCTATCTTTCTATCTATCATCTATCTATCTATCATCTATCTATCATCTATCTATAATCTATCTATCGATCTATCATCTATCTATCTATCTATCTATCTATAATCTATCTATCTATCTATCATCTATCTATCGATCTATCATCTATCATTTATCTATATAGTAATGATTCTGTTAATCTATGCATCTTGCTATGAATCGAATTTCATGTCTATTCTATCGTCGGTGCAACTATACCGCTATCTATCTTATTTAAGACCATCATCTATCTATCTCTCTATCATATCGTCTATTATCTATCTATATATTTCTATCTATCATCTATCTATGTATCTATTATCTTTCACTATCACATCTATACATCTGTCTATTATTATCGATCTATCTATCTATCTATCATCTTCAATATATCATTCTATCTGTCTATATCTTCTATCTATCATCTATCTGTCTATCTTATTATCTTTCAATCTATCCATCTATAATCTGTCTATTTATTTATAATATATAAATTATTTTTAATCTATCATCATCGATCTATCATCTTCAATCTATCTACTATCTATTCATCGTCTTTTATCATCTTATTTCTTTCAATCTATCTATCTAATCTATATCTATCTATCTATTTCTTCTATCTATCTATCGTTATCTAACATTATCATCATCTATCTCTCATCTAGCTATGCTATCGATCTATCTATCACATCTATATAATTAAATCTATACATTCTCTTTCAGATTTCATCTAATATACTATCATCTATCATCTTGTTCTGTCTATCTATCAATCATAATCGTATTGATCTATCTATCTGATCCTACTAATCTATTGATCTATCTATTATCTTTCAATCTATCATCTATCTATCTCTCTATCATCTATCTATCTATTATCTTTCAATCTATCATCTATCTATCTATCTATATATCTCTCATCTATCTATCTATAATCTATAACTATCCTATCAATCTATCTATTATCTTATCTCTGTCTATTCATCTATCTATCTATATCATATATCTATCTATCTGTCTATCTTCATCTATCTAATCTTAATCTTTCATCTATCTATCTATCTCTATCATCGTCTTTCTATCTATTATACATCTATCTGTTAATTATCTTTTAAATCTATCTATCTTCTATATATATTTCATTCATCTATACTATCGTATGCTTGACTACTATATATTACGTATACTGTATGATTTACATAATATATACACTATACTGTATGCTTTACTACTATATATTACTGTTACTGTATGGTTTAACATACTATTTATACCACTACTGTATCTTACAACTGAATACTTACTGTGCTCGTTAATACATATCTCATACTATTTTACGGTACTATGAGTAACTGTATGATTTACATACTATATATTACGATACTGTCATGATTACCTGTATACATATACTGTACTGAGTTATTATATATATACTGTATGACTTTACATACTATATATACTTATTACGTATGTGATTTACTACTATATACACTATACTGTATGCTTTCATACTATATATACTATACGTATGTTTTACCACTATATATCTACTGTAACTTGTATGATTTACATACTTACTATATTATGCTTACTATTGTTAATGGTTTACATATATATATACACTTACTGTATGGTTTACTACCTATATATTACTGTATATGTTGATTTACATACTAAATACACTATACTGTATGCTTTACATACTATATACTGTATTTTACTGTATTATTTACATACTATAGTACACTGACTGTATGCTTACACTAGATATTACTCGTATACTGTATGATTTACATACTATATATACACTAATACTGTATGCTTTACATACTATTAATATACCTGTCATACGTATGATTCTACATATCACTGTTAGTTACTCTACTATACTGTATGATTTTACACATCTATTACACTGTTACTGTCTGAATTTACAATACATATATATGATACGTTGATTATACTATCGTGTAGGTGATTACATACTATATACACTATACTGGTATGCTTTACAATACTATATATTACTGTGAACTGTATGATTTACACTAATATATCTAACATGTATGTTTACCTACTATATATTAGTAGCTTTACATACGATAATATACACTATACTGTTGCTGTTACATACTTTATATTTACTGTTATACTGTGTTCCGCTTACATACTATATATTATGTATACTGTAGATTTACTACTATCTACCTATACTGTATGATTTACATACTATATATACACTATCTGATGATTTACATACTATACACTATACTATGCTTACTACTGTATGGCACTCTTTTTACATACTATATTAGATCTATCGACATACTTATAACTGTGCATGCTTTCAACTATATATTACTGTATACTGCTTTTCTATTTAACTTATGCTGCTTACATACTACACATATTACCTATACGTATGCTTTACATACAATATCTAACTTATGTAATACTGTATACTGTACGATGGTTACATACTAATATTACTGTATTAATGTATGATTTCATATATATATATACACTATACTGTATGAATTTACATACTATATATACTGTATACTGATGCTTGTCTACTATATCACATATAGTATACTTCATACATATAGTTTACTGTATTGCTTTACATACTGATATGATACTTATGCTGTAATAACGCTATATACTTACGTTGTTACATCATATTTTATGTAACTGTGTGTCTTTACATACTATATATTTACTGTAATACTGTAGATGTTTACATACTATATACACTAGACTGTATGATTTACTTACTATATATACCACTATACTGGTACTGCTTTACATACTATATATATCATCATACTGTATGGTTACCATACTATATATTACTGTATACTGCATGCTTACTCTTAACACTATATGTATTTACTACATATTACTGTATGCTATGTAATACTATAGATTACGTCTATACTGTAATGGCTTTAACATACTATATATCACTAGTACTGTATGTTTCATACTAGTATATACTGTATTACGGTATGATTAATACTATATATACTTACTTATGATCACTGTTACCTTATATATTTATTTTACATACTATATATACTGTATACTGTATATTTACATACTATATATAACACTATACTGTATGCTTTACATACTATATTATGGTATACTGTATGATTACATACTATATATTACTGTATACTGTATGATTTACATACTATATTACACTATAACTGATCTTTACATACTATTATATTACTGTATCTGTATGAGTAAATACTATATACACTATACTGTAGGCTTTCTACATACTATCAATTACTTATACTGTAGATTTACATACTATATTATACACATACTGTATGCTTTACAATACTATTAATACTGTATCATAGTTACATACTAATATACACTATACTGTATGCTTTACATAATATATATTACTGTATACTGTATTGTTACATACTGCTATAACACTATACTGTCTATTTAACATATATATTTATTACTGTATACCTGTATGATTTACATCACTATATATACACTATACTGTATGATTTACATATACTATATATACCTGATACTGGGTACTGATTTACATACTTATATATTACTGTAACTCGTATGATTTACATACTCTAATACATCACTTATACTGCTATGCTTTACATTACTATATACTTATGTATACTGTATGATTTACCATACTATATATTAATGTATACTGTATGATTACATACTATATATTACGTATACTGATGATTTACATATCATATACACTATACTGTACTTTACATCTATATATTCACTGTATACTGTATGATTACATACTAATATACATTACTGTACTTTACATACCCTATACACTATACTGATGCTTTACATACTATATACACTCTTGTATGCTTACATACTAGCATATACTGTATACTAGTATGCTTTACATATTATATATACTGTATACTGTATGATTACATACTAATATACACTATACTGTATGATTTACATACTATATATTATGTTATACTGTATGATTTACATACTATATACACTTACTGTATGATTACATATATATACACTATACTGTATGATTTACATACTATATTTACTGTTACTGATGATTTCATAATCTATATTATACACTGGAACTGTATGATTTACATACTATTATATACCACTATGTATGCTTTACATACTATATATTACTGTATAATGTATGATTACTACTAGATATACACTATACTGTATGCTTTACATACGATAGATTACGTATACTGTATGCTTACATACTATCATACACTATACGTATGCTTAATACTTTATTTACGTATACTGTATGATTTACATACTATATTATTACGTATACTGTCTGGCTTTTAAATACTAATATTACTGTATACTGTATGCTTTCATACTTATTATTACTGTATACTGATGATTTAATACTATATACACTATACTGTATGATTTACATGTACTTATATATACACTATACTGTATGCTTTACATACTATAGATTACTTTGCTTATACATACTAATATACCTATGCTTATGTTTACATACTATCATATTACTGTACTGTATGCTTTACATACTATATTACAGTATACTGTATGCTTTACATACTATATACACTATACTGTAGCTTTACATACTATTACATCTTACTGTATGAATTTACTACTAATATATTACTGTATACTGTATGCTTTACATACTATTATTACTGTATACTGTATGATTTAATCTATATCACTATACTGGATGATTACATACTATATATTACTGTATACTGTATTGCTTACAAATTATAATACACTATAACTGTCTGCTTACATACTAATATTACTGTATGCTTTACATACTATATATTATACTGTTCTGTATGATTTCATACTAATATACACTACTACTGTATGCTGTACATACTATAGTATACACTATACTGTAGCGTTTACAATACTATATATTACTGTATACTGTCTGCTTTCATACTATATAGACAGACTTACTAGGGTATGCTTTACTACTATATAGTACTGTATACTTGTATGCTTACATACTATATATATCAATATACTGTATGCAGTTACATACTAGATATATTACTGTATACGTATGCTTTAACATACTTATATACACTATACTGTATGCTCTATTTGTTACATACTTAGCTACTATACTAGTATAGTACACTTCATAATTATCCTTTACATGTACTCTCACTTATATTACTGTAATGATTTTACATACTATATATTTATGTATACGTACGCTTTACATCTATCAAAAAATATACACCACACTGTACGCTTTACATACTATATATACACCACACTGTACGCTTTACATACTATATATACACCACACTGTACGCTTTACATACTATATATACACCACACTGTACGCTTTACATACTATATACACACCACACTGTACGCTTTACATACTATATACACACCACACTGTACGCTTTACATACTATATACCACACTGTACGTTTACCATATTATACACACCACACTGTACGCTTTACATACTATATACACCACACTGTAGCTTTACATACTATATATACACCACATGTACGCCTTACTACTATATATCACCCCAACTGTACGCTTTACATACTATATACACCCCACTGTACGCTTTACATACTATATACACCCCACTGTACGCTTTACATACTATATACACCCCACTGTACGCTTTACATACTATATACACCCCACTGTACGCTTTACATACTATATACACCCCACTGTACGCTTACAACATATACACCCCACTGTACGCTTTACATACTATAGTACACCCCCACTGTAGCTTTACATACTATATAACACCCCCGTAAGCTTTAATACTATATACACCCCGCTGTACGCTTTACATACTATATACACCCCGCTGTACGCTTTACATACTATATACACCCCGCTGTACGCTTTACATACTATATACACCCCGCTGTACGCTCATACTATATACACCCCGTGTACGCTTACATACTATTACACCCCGCTGTCGTTTACATACTATATACACCCCCGCTGTACCTTTACATACTATATACACACCCTTACGCTTTACATACTATACACCCACGGTAGCTTACTTAATAATACACCCCTGTACGCTTTACATACTATATACACCCCGTACGCTTTACATACTATATACACCCCACTGTACGCTTTACTCCTTATAACCCCACTGTACCTACATACTTATACACCCACTGTACGCTTAATACTATATACACACAATGTACGCTTCACATACTATGATACACCCACACTGTACGCTTCACATACTCTACTACCACACGTTACGTTCACATACTATATACACCCACTGTACGCTTCATACTATATACACCACACTGTAGCTTTACATAACTAATACACCAACTGTACGCTTACATACTATATACCATATACTGTACGCTTTACTTACTATATCCACATACTGTCGATTTACATACTATATACACCAACTGTACGGTTTAACATTACTATATACAACCACACTGTACGTTTCTACTATACATATGTATTTACAATATATACACATACTGTACTTACAACTAATACACTCATACTGTATGCTTTACATACTGTATACAACTATACTGTATGCTTTACATACTAATACACTATACTGTAGTGATTTACATTACATTAATACCACTATACTGTATGATTACATACTATATACACTAACTGTATGATTTACATACTATTACACTATACTGTATGATTACATTTACTATATACATATATACGGTTATGCTATACATTACTATATTACACTAACTGTATGCTTAGACATACTATATACACTTATTACTGTATGCTATACTCTACTATATACACTATACTGTACGCTATACAGACTATATTACACTATACTGTACGCTAGTACATACTATATACACTATGACTGTACGCTTTAATACTCTATACACTATACTGTGACTTACTAACTATACACTATACTGTAGCTATAACGCAACTATATCACTATACGAGCTATAATACTATATACACTATACTGTACGCGATACATACTATATACACTAACTGTACGTATACCTAACGATACGTACATATACTGATACGACTATACATACTATATACCACTATACTGTACGCTAACTATCTACTATATACACTATACTGTACGCTATACATAATAGAGACACTATACTGTCGTTATACATCTATATACACTATACTGTACGTTACAATTACTATATACACTATACTGTACGCTTTACATACTATATACACCACCTATACTGTACGATGTACATACTATTATACACTACTACTGTACGCTTTTACATACTATATACACTATGTACTGATACAGCTTACTGTACATACTATATACCACTCTTACTGTTACGCTATACATTATCACTATAGTACACTTATACTGTACGCTTACAACTATATACACTATACTGTCGATTTACATACTATATACACTATACTGTACGATTTACATACTATACACTATACTGTGTGTTGATACTATAACACTAACTGTTGATATACAAATTACACTATACTGTATCTAAATCTATATTACACTATTACGTATGCTATACATACTATATACACTATACTGTATGATAACATACTATATACCCTATATGTATTGCTATACATACTATATACACTATACTGTTGCTATACATACTAGATACACATAATGTATGCCTATAATACTATATACACTTTCATACTGTATGCTATACATACTATATACACTATACTGTATGCTATACATACTATATACTATAACTGTATGCTAACTATAAGATATACACTAACGTTGATTATACATTACTATATACACATACTGTATGCTATACATACTATAACACTATACTGTATTGTATACCTACTAATATACACTACTGTATGATAATATAAACTATACTGTACTGCAATACATAATATATACACTATACTGTATGCTTAATTCTTATACCACTATACTGGATACTATACAGTACATATACACTATACTGTATGATTTACATACGACTATTACTACCTTACTGTATGATTTACATATATATACACTATACTGTAGACTTATAATACTAGTATACAATATACTGTATATTACATTACGATATACACTATACTGTATGATTACATACTATATACACTATAGTATGATACATATATATACATAACTGTAGATATACTAATTAACCTAATTACGGCTATACATACTATATACACTATACTGTACGCTATACATACTATATACACTATACTGAACGCTTTACATACTATATACACTATACTGTACGCTTTACATACTATATACACTATACTGTACGCTTTACATACTATATACACATATACTGTACGCTTTACATACTATATACACTATACTGTATGCTTTACATACTATATACACTATACTGTATCTTAATAGCTATTACTATAGTATGCTTTACATACTATATACACTTACTGTTGCTTTACATATTTACACTATATGATATGATTTACATACTATATACACTATACTGTAGGCTTAATACTATATACACTATACTGTATGCTTTACATACATATACACTATATGTGCTTTACATAAATATACACTATACTGTATGCTATTTACATACTATATACACTATACTGTACGTTACCTACTATATACACTACACTGTACGATTTTACATACTATATCTACAACTGTACGCTTTACATACTATATACACTACAATGTAAGCTTTACGATACTATTACACTACACTGACGATTTACATACATACACTACAGTACGCTACATACTATATACAATACACTGTACGCTTTCACATATATATACACTAAACTGTATGCTATACTATCTATATACACTATACTGTATGCTAACATACTATTACACATACTGGATGCTATACATACTATATACACTATACTCGTTATCTTATACAGACTATATTACTACTTAGTATGCTATACATACTACTATACACTATACTTGATATTACAACTATCTACATCTATAATGTATGATATCATACTATATCTAACTATAATGTATTTGCTATACATACTATATACACTATACGTATTGCTATGACATACTTAATATACTCATACTGTATGCTATACATACTATATACCATATCTGTATGCTATTCATACTTACGAACACTATACTGTAGCTATACATACTATATACCAACTATACTGATGCTATACATACTATATACAACGATACTGTATCTATGCTATAATACTATATACACATACTGTATGCTATACATACTTATACACTATAACTGTATTGCACACTTACACTAATACACTATGACTGTATGGCTAACATAATATTACACTATATACATCATATACACGTATATGCCTATACATTACTATATACACTATACTGTATGCATTACATACTATCTCCACTATACTGTATGCTATAACTACTATATACACATACTGTATCTATACATACATATTACATACTGTATGATTTACATACTATATACATACTGTAATGCTATACATACTATATACCCTATCCTGTATGATTTAACATACTATATACACTATACTGTATGCTATACAAAATATATACACTATATGTATGCATTACATACTTATACACTATACGTATGCTAACATACTATATACACTATATGTATGCTATTATACATACTATATACATAATTACTTGGATGCTATACATACTATATACACTATACTGTATGATTTACATACTATATACACTATACTGTATGCTATACATACTATATACACTATACTGTATGATTTACATACTATATACACTATCTATGCTTATACATATATACACTATACTGTATGCATACATACTATATACACTATACTGTATGCTATACATACTATATACACTATTGTATGCTATACATACTATATACACTATACGTATGCTATACATACTATATACACTATTACTGTATGCTATACATATATAACATATACTGTCTGCATACATACTATATACACTATCTGTATGCTATACATACTATATTCACTAACTGTATGCATTTACACTATATACACTATACTGTATGCTTATACATACTATATACACTATACGATGCATACATGTCCACTATCGAGTTTACATACTATATACACTATTACTGTATGCTAACATACTATATACACTATACTGTATGCTATACATACTATATACACTATACTGTAGGTAACATACTATATACAATATACTGTATGATTACATACTATATACACTATACTGTATGCTATATACTATATACACTAATGTATGCTATACATACTATATACACTATACTGTATGCTTTACATACTATATACACTATACTGTATGATTTACATACTATATACACTATACTGTATGCTTTACATACTATATACACTACATACTGTATGCATATATTCATATACTATTATAACATACTGTATGCCTATACATATATATACACTATACTGTATGTATTTACCTCGCTATATACATATACTGTATGTCTACATACTATATACACTATACTTTGCTATACATACTAGATACATACTATGCTATACATACTATATACACTATACTGTATGCTTATAATACTATATACACTATTACGGATCTTACATACTATATACACTATACTGTATGCTATTACATACTACTATCACTATACTGTATGCTATACATACTATATACACTATACTGTATGCTTCATACATGTACATATACTGTATGCTATACATACTAATACACTATACTGTCTGCTATACATACTATATACACATACTGTATGCATAATCTATATACCCATACGTATGCTATACATATTATACACTATACTGTATGCTATTACATACTATATACACTATACGTATGCTATACATACTATACACTATACGTGTATGCTATACATACTATAACACTATGTACTGTAGCTTTACTACTAGATACACTATAATATGCTATACATACTATACACTATACTGTATGATTACAATACTCTATATACACTATACTGTATGATTACTACTATATACACTATTACTGTATGCTATACATACTTATACACTAACTGTATGCTTTATACATACTATATACCCCCATAAACTTTTCTATAATACTGTATGCTATACATACTATATACACATACTGTATGATATACTATATACACTATACTGTATGCTATACATACTATATACACTATACTGTATGCTATTACATACTATATACACTATACTGTATGCTATACATACTATATACACTATACTGTATGCTATACATACATATACACTATACGTATTATACATACTATCTACATAACTTATATACATACTATATAAATATACTGTATGCTATACATACTATATACACTATACTGTATGCTATACATACTAATACACTATACTGTATGCTTACATACTATGATACACATATACTGTATGCTATACATACTCTGTACACTATACTGTATGCTATACATGACTATATACACTACTGTATGCTATACATACTATATACACTTAGACTTGATGCATTACATACTATATTACACTATACTGTATGCTATACATACATATCACTATACGTATGCATCATATATTAATACGTATTGTTCAATCCTATATGATGATAATACTATACACTATACTGCAAGCATTTAACAGTCTTTGCAAATTATTTTACCAATGATTATTTGTTGCGGGGTGTGTTGGGGGCCCTAAGCTGTAGCCACGCCACTGGGTCACTGCTGGATCACATTGAAAATATTTCCTAAAGGGTGACAAAGTAAGACGGGTTAACTTCCTATCTGCTCTCAAGTGAGTAATGAATCAATCCCGTCACACAGAAGGGAAGAGGAGATAAGGGACATGGGATGTACCAAAACTGCACTTAGTGATCCCCAGCATCGTAATAGCAGAATGTTAAGCGGTAAAACCCCAGAGATGGTTTAATCCTGGCAAGACGTAGACATGTTAATGAAATAAATGGGACAGGACTGTAGGGCTGTGGGTCAGGGCTGTAGGTCAGGGGGTCAGGGCTGTGGGTCAGGGCTGTAGGGCTGTGGGTCAGGGCTGTAGGGCTGTGGGTCAGGACTGTGGGTCAGGGCTGTAGGGCTGTGGGTCAGGACTGTAGGGCTGTAGGTCAGGGGGTCAGGGCTGTGGGTCAGGGCTGTAGGGCTGTGGGTCAGGACTGTAGGGGTGGGTCAGGACTGTGGGTCAGGGCTGTAGGGCTGTGGGTCAGGACTGTAGGGCTGTGGGTCAGGACTGTAGGGCTGTGGGTCAGGACTGTAGGGCTGTGGGTCAGGACTGTAGGGCTGTGGGTCAGGACTGTAGGGCTGTGGGTCAGGACTGTGGGTCAGGGCTGTAGGGCTGTGGGTCAGGACTGTAGGGCTGTGGGTCAGGACTGTGGGTCAGGGCTGTAGGGCTGTGGGTCAGGACTGTAGGGCTGTGGGTCAGGGCTGTAGGGCTGTGGGTCAGGACTGTAGGGCTGTGGGTCAGGACTGTGGGTCAGGCGTAGGGCTGGGTCAGGACGTAGGTGTGGGTCAGGGCTGTAGGTGGGCGAGGCTGTAGGGCTGTGGGTGGACTGTGGGTCAGGCTGTAGGGCGTGGTCGTGGGTCGCTGGGCATGTGGGTCAGTAGGGCTGTGGGTAGGACTGTGGGTCAGGGCTGTAGGCTGTAGGGCTGTGGGTCAGGACTGTGGGTCAGGGCTGTAAGGCTGTGGGTCAGGACTGTAGGGCTGTGGGTCAGGACTGTGGGTCAGGCTGTAGGGGTGGGGTGCGTAGGGACTGTGGGTAGGGCTGTAGGGCTGTGGTCAGGGACTGTAGGCTGTGGGTCAGGACTTGGCTGTGGGTAAGGCTGTGGGCGGGTCAGGGATGTAGGGCTGTGGCGTCAGGGCTGTAGGCTGTGGGTCAGGACTGTAGGGCTGTGGGTAAGGAGTGGGTAGGGCTGTAGGGCGTGGTGGGTCAGGACTGTAGGGCTGTGGGTCAGGACTGTGGTAGGGTGTAGGGGTGGGCTGTAGGCGTGGGTCAGGGCTGTGGGCTGGGGGCAGGGCTGTAGGGCTGTGGGTCAGACTGTAGGGCTGGGGGTCAGGACTGTGGGTCAGGGCTGTAGGGCGTGGTCAGGATGTCGGTCAGGGTCTGTAGGGCTGTGGGTCAGGACTGTAGGGCTGTGGGTCAGGACTGTGGGTCAGGGCTGTAGGGCTGTGGGTCAGTGACGGGTAGGGCTGTAGGTGGGTCAGGGCTGTAGGGCTGTGGGTCAGGACTGTAGGGCGCTGTGGGTCAGGTACTGTGGGGCTGTGGGTCAGGGCGTAGGGCTGTGGGGTCAGGACTGTGGGTACAGGACTGTAGGGATGTGGGTTCAGGACTGTAGGGCTGTGGGTCAGAGCTGTGGGTCAGGTGTAGGGCGGGTGGTCAGGACTGTGGGTAGGACTGTAGGGGGTGGGTCAGGACTGTGGGTCAGGGCTGTGGGTGGGCAGGATGTAGGATGGGTCAGGAGCTGGGGTCAGGACTGTAGGGCTGTGGGTCGTTGGGCAGGACTGTAGGGCTGTGGGTCAGGAATGTGGGTCAGGACTGTAGGGCTGTGGGTCAGACTGTGGGTAGGGGACTGTAGGCTGTGGGTCAGGACTGTCAGGGTACTGTGGGTCAGGGCTGTGGTCTGTGGTCAGGGCTGTAGGCTGTGTGTCAGGACTGGAGGGCTGTGGGTCAGGATGTAGGGCTGTGGGTCAGGACTGTAGGGCTGGGGTCAGGACTGTAGGCTGTGGGTCAGGATGTAGGGTGTGGGTCAGGGCGCGTAGGGCTGTGGGTCAGGACTGTAGGGCTGTGGGTCAGGGCTGTAGGGCGTGGGTCAGCGCTGTGGGTACGGAGTCGGCTGTTGGGTCAGGCTGTAGGGCTGTGGTCAGGGCTGTGGGTCAGGGCCGTGGGTCAGGGTGTGGAGGGCTGTGGGCTTGGGTCAGGGCGGGGTCGGGCCGTGGTCCCACTTACACAATCGGTCCATACACTGCAATTCGCATTGTCAATTCAATGCAACTGGAGCAGTGATCCATTATTGGAACACGCGTGTATCACACAGACTCCTATAATACAGATACATATTGGAACCCGCGTGTATCCCAGATAGATACATATTGGAACTAAGGGAACAGCAGAAAAACATGGGTGGCCAGTGGGGCCATGACCTAGGCGGGTACAAATGGGTGACCAGTTGCCACCAATCAACTGCTTGGACGGGACCAGTTTATCGAAGTTTCTTGCTGGAAAGAGTCTGAAATAGGAAACCAGACCATGAATAATGATAGAATTTGTGATAGTTGGGAAGAATTCCACATTACATAAATGGCAATTTAAATTCCTTTAAACATTCAAAAGCCTATCGAACAGTTTGCCGCAACCGAGGAGCGTTCCTCTATGGACCGTGGTCCGATCGAGAGCTTCGTCTGATTCAGAGGAATGGTCGGCCACGTCCGAAAAACCATGCAATTATTTCAGCCCGATCGGGGATACACAGAACGATCGGTCGGACCGGCCAGAAATATTGCGTGGTGTAAAAACCAACCTGCAAAATTAACATAAAATAACACATCTGCAGCTGTACCCTTTAAGAAACAGCAAAGCACCCTGGGAATTGTGAAACTAGGGGCGGGGTTACACCATACAGAAAACTGAACATTTATACAATGACAGATATTTTGTACTTTATGTCCTCTACCCAGTGCCATTTCATTGGCCACAACACCAGGCCAATTGTATTTACTGCTCACAGCATCTGTGGGGATTAAAATGATACAAAGGAAAAATAACACAAACCAAATGGGATAATTGATGTCTGTCTGTCACAACGAGGGATCAACGATGTTCAGTCATGTGGAAAGGACAATTCCCTAAATGGGCAACAAAAACAGATACAACACGACTGCAAAACATGTTCAAACAAATTAACGGGTATTTAAACTGACACTAAGGGATGGAGCTGCCATAGGGTTTCCCTAGCTGCCATAGTGTACAGAACATTCCTTCTCTGTATTTATACATATGGGTGGGAGCTGCCAATTGTTTCCCTTAGACAGTACAGTATGAGGGTAAGCTATTGTATGTACAGAACATTCCTTCTCTGATATTTTATATTTACATATGGGTGGGAGCTGCCATTTGTTTCCCTTAGACAGTACAGTATGAGGGTATAGCTTATTGTATGTACAGAACATTCCTTCTTGATATTTAACATATGGGTGGGAGCTGCCATATTGTTTCCCTAGACAGTACAGTATGAGGGTAAGCTTATTGTATGTACAGAACATTCTTCTCTGTATTATTTATACATATGGGGGGGAGCTGCCATATTATTTCCCTTAGACAGTACAGTATGAGGTATAGCTTATTGTATGTACAGAACATTCCTTCTCTGTATATTATATTTATAACATAGGGTGGGAGCTGCCATATGTTTCCTTAGACAGTACAGTATAGGGTATAGCTTATTGTATGTACAGAACATTCTCTTCCTCTGTATATTTTATTTATACATAGGGTGGGAGCTGCCATATTGTTTCCCTTAGACAGTACAGTATGGGGTTAGCTTATTGTATGTACAGAACATTCCTTCTCGTATATTTATATTTATACATATGGTGGGAGCTGCCATATTGTGTCCCTTAGACAGTACAGTATGAGGGTATAGTCTTAGTGTATGTACAGAACATTCTCTTCTGTATATTTATATATATGGGTGGGAGCTGCCATATTGTTTCCCTAGACAGTACAGTATGAGGTATAGCTATTGTGTGTACAGAACATGTCCTTCTCGTGTATTTATTATATATGGGTGGAGCTTGCCATATTGTTTCCCTTAGACAGTACAGTATGAGGGTATAGCTTATTGTATGTACAGAACATTCCTTCTCTGTATTATTATACATATGGGTGGGAGCTGCCAATTGTTTCCCTTAGACAGTACAGTATGAGGGTATAGCTTATTGTGTGTACAGAACATTCCTTCTCTGTATATTTAATTATACATATGGGAGGGAGCTGCCATAGTGTTCCCTTAGACAGTACAGTAGGGGTATAGCTTATTGTATGTACAGAACATTCCATTCTCTGTAATTTATATTTATACATATGGGTGGGAGCTGCCTATTGTTTCCCTTAGACAGTACAGTATGAGGGTATAGCTTATTGTATGTACGAACATTTCCTTCTCTGTATATTTATATTTATGCATATGGGTGGGAGCTGCCATATTGTTTCCCTTAGACAGTACAGATATGAGGGTATAGCTTATTGTATGTACAGAACATTGCTTCTCTGATATTTATATTATACATATGGGTGGGAGCTGCCACATATGTGTTCCCTAGACAGTACAGTATGGGTTATAGTTATTGTGTCTACAGAACATTCCTTCTCTGTATATTTATATATATGGGTGGGAGCTGCCATATTGTTTCCCTTAGACAGTACAGTATGAGGGTATAGCTTATTGTATGTGCAGAACATTCCTTCTCTGTATATTTATCATATCGGTGGGAGCTGCCATAGTATTTCCTTAGACAGACAGTAGAGGGTATAGCTTATTGTAGTGCAGAACATTCCTTCTGTATATTATATATATGGGTGGGAGCTGCCATATTGTTTCCCTTAGACAGTACAGTATGAGGGTATAGCTTATGATGTACAGACATCATTATCTGCTAATTTATATTTATACATAGGGTGGGAGCTGCCATAGTGTTTCCCTTAGACAGTACAGTATGAGGGTATAGCTTATTGTGTGTACAGAACATTCCTTCTCTGTATATTTATATTTATACATATGGGTGGGAGCTGCCATAGTGTTTCCCTTAGACAAGTACAGTATGAAGGTATAGCTTATTGTATGTAGCAAACATCCTTCTCTGTATATTTATACCTATGGGTGGGAGCTGCCATATTTTCCCTTAGACAGTACAGTATAAGGTTATAGCTTATTGTATGTACATAACATTCCTTTCGTATATTTTAACATATGAGTGGGAGCTGCCATATTGTTTCCCTTAGACAGTACAGTATAAGGTTATAGCTTATGTATGTACAGAACATTCCTTTTCTGTATATTTATACATATGAGGGGAGCTGCATATTGTTCCCTTGACAGTACAGTATGAGGGTATAGCTATTGTATGTACAGAAACATTCCTTCTCTGTATATTTATATTTATACATATGGGTGGGAGCTGCCATATTGTTTCCCTTAGACAGTACAGTATGAGGATGAGGGTATAGCTTATTTGGTACAGAACATTCCTTCTCTGTATATTTATATTTATACATATGGGTGGAAGCTGCCATAGTGTTTTCCTTAGACAGTACGTATGAGGGTATAGCTTATTGTGTACAGAAACCTTCCTTCTCTGTATTATATTTATACATAGGGTAGGAGCTGCCATAGTGTTTCCCTTAGACAGTAAATATGGGGTATAGCTTATTGTGTGTACAGAACTTCCTTCTCTGTATATTTATCATATGGGTGGGAGCTGCCATATTGTTTCCCTTAGACCAGTACAGTATGAGGTTATAGCTTATTGTGTCTACAGAACATTCCTTCTCTGTAATTATTATATGGGTGGGAGCTGCCATATTGTTTCCCTTAGACAGTACAGTATGAGGGTATAGCTTAGTAGTGGACAGAACATTCCTTATCTGTATATTTATATTTATACAATGGGTGGGAGCTGCCATAGTGTTTCCTTAGACAGTACAGTATGAGGGTATAGCTTATTGTGTGTACAGAACATTCCTTCTCTGTATTTATTAATACATATGGGTGGGAGCTGCCATAGTGTTCCCTAGACAGTACAGTATGAAGGTATAGCTTATTGTATGTACAGAACATTCCTTCTCTATATTTATACATATGGGTGGGAGCTGCCATTTGTTTCCCTAGACAGTACAGTATAAGGTTATAGCTTATTGTATGTACATAACATTCCTTTTCTGTATATTTATACATATGAGTGGGAGCTGCCATATTGTTTCCCTTAGACAGTACAGTATAAGGTTATAGCTTATTGTATGTACAGAACATTCCTTTTCTGTATATTTATACATATGAGTGGGAGCTGCCATATTGTTTCCCTTAGACAGTACAGTATGAGGGTATAGCTTATTGTATGTACAGAACATTCCTTCTCTGTATATTTAATTTATACATATGGGTGGGAGCTGCCATATTGTTTCCCTAGACAGTCGTTAGGGTATAGCTTTGTGTGTACAGAACATTCCTTCTCTGTATATTTATATTTATACATATGGGTAGGAGCTGCCATAGTGTTTCCCTTAGACAGTACAATTGAGGGTATAGCTTATGTGGTGACAGACATTCCTTCTCTGTATATTTATACAGAGGTGGGAGCTGCCATGTGTTTCCCTAGACAGTACAGTATGAGGGTATAGCTTATTGTATGTACGAACATTCCTTCTCTGTATATTTATTTATACTATGGTGGGGCTGCCATATTGTTCCTTAGACAGTACAGTGAGGGTATAGCTTATGTATGTAACGAACATTCCTTCTTCTGTATTTATTTTACATAGGGTGGGAGCTGCCTATTGTTTCCTTAGACAGTACAGTATGAGGGTATAGCTTATTGTGTGTACAGAACATTCCTTCTCTGATATTTATATTTATACATATGGGTGGGAGCTGCCATATTGTTTCCCGTTAGACAGTACAGTATGAGGGTTATAGCTTATTGTATGTACAGAACATTCCTTCTCTGTATATTTATATTTATACATATGGGTGGGAGCTGCCATATTGTTTCCTTAACAGTACAGTATGAGGGTATAGCTTATGTGTATACAGAATTCCCTTCTCTTATATTTTATTATCATATGGGTGGGAGCTCGCCATTGTTTCCCTTAGACAGTACAATATGAGGGTATAGCTTATTGTGTGTACAGAACATTTCTTCTCTGTATATTTATACATATGGGTGGGAGCTGCCATGTGTTCCCTTAGACAGTACAGTATGAGGGTATAGCTTATTGTATGTACAGAACATTCCTTCTCTGTATATTATATTATAAAATGGGTGGGAGCTGCCATATGTTTCCCTTAGACAGTACAGTATGGGGTATAGCTTATTGTAGTAAGAACATTCCTTCTCTATATATTTAACATATGGATGGAGAGCTGCCATATTGTTTCCCTTAGACAGTACAGTATGAGGATTAGCTTATTATATGTACAGAACATCCTTCTCTGTATATTTATACATATTGGTGGGAGCTGCATATTGTTTCCCTTAGACAGTACCGTATGAGGGTATAGCTTATTGTTGTACAGAACATTCTTTCTCTGTTATTTATATTTATACATATGGGGGGAGCTGCCATATTGTTTCCCGTAGACAGTACAGTATGAGGGTATAGCTTATTGTATGTACAGAACATTCCTTCTCTGTAATTTATATTTATACATATGGTGGGGGAGCTGCCATATTGTTTCCCTTAGACAGTACAGTATGAGGGTATAGCTTATGTGTGTACAGAACATTCCTTCTCTGGATATTTATACATATGGGTGGGAGCTGCCATAGTGTTTCCCTTGACAAGTACAGTATGAGGGTATAGCTTATTGTGTGTACAGAACATTCCTTCTCTGTATATTTATACATATGGGTGGAGCTGCCATATTGTTTCCCTTAGACAGTACAGTATGTGGGTATAGCTTATTGTGTGTACAGAACATTCCTTCTCTGTATATTTCTCATTTATACATATGGGTGGGAGCTGCCATATTGTTTCCCTTAGACAGACAGTATGAGGGTATAGCTATTGTATGTACAGAAATTCCTTCTCTGATATTTATACATATGGGTGGAGTGCATTTTGTTTCCCTTAGACAGTCCAGTATGAGGGTATAGTTTTATGTGTGTGTAAGAACATTCCTTCTCTGTATATTTAATATTATATATGGGTGGGAGCTGCCATATTGTTCACCTTAGACAGGACCAGTTATGAAGGGGATAGCTTATTGTGTGTACAGAACATTCCTTCTCTGTATATTTATATTTATACTGTATGCCAGTATAGCTTATGCATGTACAGAATATTGCTGTATTTATAAATAAGGGAAGGAGCTGCGATATTGTTTTCCCTTACACAGTACAGTATACGTATTTTCATTAGACAATCCCCCCTCCCCCACAACAATTATTTTTCTTAATCAATAAAAATTAAAGGTATCTCATTAGCAATACTTTTTTGTATTCCTTTAAAATAATCTTCTCTGATGTAAATAAATCTTAATTTAATCCAGCTTTTAAATAGAGACCGTTCATATCTGACTTGGGAGTTGCCATGTGTGTTACTGTAATAACGAAATGAGCCTGAATCACAGAATCTCACTAAACAGTGCCACCCAGTGGGCAAAACTATTGAATATTTGTTTTTAAACATCCATATCGTGTATCTACGTTATGGGAGTTTCCTTTGACTGATCCCGAGACAAAGACGATAATTATACTATTTCCAGAATCCACAATAGGCCAGTAAGTATAATATTACTATAATAACTATAATTACCCCTATTTAAGGATACAGGCTGCCATCTCCATGTTGGTGACTACTCCTATTGGCTGTCATCTGCCTATGGCGTTTATAAGGACGCTATCGCTCCACTGTATTGACTACAGCTCAGCACTACTAGTGAACACTCGATCGGGACAATGGTCCTTCCATATGTACCCTGCCTAACGTAAGGCTTCCATATGTACCCTGCCTAACGTAAGGCTGGGTACACACAGGCAGATTTTTCGGCCCAATCGACTGATACTTCCGTGTATCGGTTGATTGGGTTGAAACATCTGTGCTGCTTACGGCCGCCGCCACAACCGGTTTCGGACGGCCGTGTATTCTGAACTGACAAACGGACGATCGGACATGTCGGTAAATCGCGGCCGATCGTGCGGTTCCCTATGGGACTACACGATCAGTCGCATGAACTGTCGGCTCTTAGCGAACGCTCAGTCGGGACAATTAGTCCCCTCGTGTGTGCCCAGCGTAAGAGGCTCAGTATTAAATCTGGAATGTGCCATCAGGGGAGATGATAAGGAGAGGAGAACAGACAAGAGTCGTTAATGATAAGGTGGGGAGAATGTGGATAATGGAGGTTAAAGGCTGAAGACAGATGAGTGATACTCAGGAAAAGTCACTAAAATGGCATCTAAGGCTGGGTACACACCAGCAGATATTCGGCCCAATGACAGATTCACGGCACGTTCAGATCGGACGAACTAACAATCGGACACGCCGGTAAATTCCGATCGATCGTGCAATTCCCTATGGGACCGCACGACCGATCGTTCACACTTTCGGCCGCGGTTTGTAGCGAGCGCTCGGTCGGGACAAATAGTCTGTGTGTGTACCCAACCTAATGGCAGCCTATCTCCAGAGGGGCGTTCAACAAGGTCACACAGTGGAATTTCTGGTTGTGTTTTAAGAACCGAACTGGGAGAGCCCAATGTACATTTCTATGAATATCAAATAGACGTGTCCCACACGTGTCCCAAACGTGTCCCGCACGCCTGTACTGAATTCGTTACTCCAACAGCAAGTGAGGGACTCCAATCCGTATCACAAGGCACCAACTACAAGTAGGTAAATATGTGGGGATAATATGGGGACAGTGGGTCACATGACCCATTCCCCAGCCTGTCTGTTATATTACACCCTGTACCCCCATATTATCTACCGTCTCTGCTCCCCCTCTACTAACACACACACGTTTATTATAAATATTATTATTACTTCCTAATCCTCCACATTGTCTTTTCCCTTTCAGCCTACGAGCCTTCTCTACATAGTATAGTATAGGTAGGTAGACGGGTAGTATAGGTAGGTAGAAGGGTAGTATAGGTAGGTAGAAGGGTAGTATAGGTAGGTAGAAGGGTAGTATAGGTAGGTAGAAGGGTAGTATAGGTAGGTAGAAGGGTAGTATAGGTAGGTACAGCAGGGTTATGTCTCGGTCAGTTAGCCGGTAGTATCGTCGGGTCGCAGGGTAGTATAGGTTCAGTCTCCGGGTCGATCTCGTCGGTCCCCCGGGTAGTCTCGGTATGTCGCCGGGTAGTCTCGGTCGGTCGCCTCGGGTCTCTAGGTCATGTAGAAAGACGGGTAGTATAGGTAGGTCACGGTAGTATAGGTAGGTACAACGGGTCGTAAGGTAGGTCGCACGTGTAGTCGATCCTTATATCCAGCCCATCAGAAGTGTGTACCCAGCTTTACTCTCCCTATAATAAGTTAACGTCTGTTTACAACCATATCTATGGGGCCCTGTATTTTCCCAGGTGTAGGGCAGGTACACGGAAACACACGTGTGCAGACATTGATTTGCACGGTTAATGTCCAGTTTTCTAAATATAAAGAAAGGATCACAGACCAGGATAGACGATCGGCCTAGTGACGCCTCATACACAATGAATCCCACGTCCCACGTCAGAGCAGCCAACACTGTGAGTTAAACCAACACACAGATCCCAGGGAATTCTCTCACCCTGTGACCTATTTTCCTTGCTACACTAAAGTCCGAGATTTAACGCGCGGAGGGGGAAACCGCACGTTCATCGTAGAGATACAAATAAAGTTACATTGTTCAACACATTGTATTGCGCCGGTCTGCCAACAACCAAAATGGCATCTAGTGGTACAATGACCCCCAATCCCAAACCACCCAGCGTGATTATTGACGGATGATTTCTACCTATTTATGTTTTTTAACTGCCATACTGCTTACCTTAACATAGAATGAAACGCCAGCAAATTCAAATTCTCACAAATACACAGCACAAATTATTATTCCGTAAATCTACTTATAATAAGTGCAATGCCCCTTTAAATCAGGCAAACTGCAACTACTTTTCACCTTTCAGTGAGATGTTGAGAGTTACAGTTTAGCAATAACTGAAGAATCCTACTGTACATTAGGGGTCTCATTCAAATGACACACTCCCTGTATATTAGGGAGGAAATAAGACAGCGATGGGACATTCATTTATAGTCTATCTTTGTAAAGAGGGAAAGAGAAAAATGTCCCAACAGCGCCCCCTATGTCTTGATTAGAGTAACGCGAGGCGGACAAGATGAGTGTTTATTTTTGGAGACATTCGTGTCTACTTTACTAAAGGGTTAAATTATTTATAAGGAGCAATTTCTGACTCATTTATAAAATCACTAAAAAGCAGTGATGGGCAGTAGGAATCGTGACTAAAGGTTAAAAGGGCAGAAAGCATCAGGAAATGAGAAAAATCTGTAATCTAACAGAGGTCCAGTCAGTTCTAACCCCTCCTCCTGTCCATGCCGATGGCTCGCACATGCTCATTCCAAAAGAGATGCTGTCCAATTAACTACTTAATTAGGGAAGGGGAGTGATAATTAAATTAATTGCAGGGTTGGCTGTAGTGAAAGATTTTACAGACTTCACGCTGGTAAATCTCTGGTAAATAACCAGAAAGAAAGTTACTCCCCTTAGATAATCCGTTTCTCCTCCTGCTTCTCTCTGTGGTCCATGATTTGCCAATTAAAAGACACGTTCTGCAAAGAAGTGTCTTCCCATTGGCCAGATGTCAGACTGTCACTGACAGTAGCAGAGGGGCAGAGCGGACCAGATCAGCTGATCAGTGATTGGTTGTAAATAAATGAAGAGTGAATCCATTAGGGTAAATGACCCGTTATCGCTTGTTCGTGGGTGTGTAATTAGCACACAGACAACGTGGCTTTCCGTGGATATAAAGGACAATTGGAGAGTCAGATTGGGAGATCTGGGATTCTGCCAACACCTTCAATATTAATCTCCCAAATGAGGAAACTCTCGTAAACGCTCAGAGCTACAGAACAGGAGTCATGACCTTCTCAGAGCCTGGGCTGTGATTGGTCGCCACTTACATGACATCATTATTTATGTGTCTGTAAAACGTATAAATATCTCTATAGGAACCAATAGAACCAATTATATGGGACCGTAAAATGTTTATCCTAGAAATAAAACCCAATCAAATTGAACGTTACTGGAGAGACGGGAAAAGCAATTTAATAGAAACTCCCGGAACTATTATTTAATCTAAAATAATAATAGATTCTAAACTGCAACATCACAGGGGTCTGTGCACTACATTTCCCAGAAACCTCAGGGGTCTGTGCACTACATCTCCCAGAAACCTCAGAACTACTAACTACTCTTCTCCCGGGTCTATAAATGTTCCAGATACGTAGAAAGGAATCAGCTTTACCGTGTTACACGTACAAGTTTTATCATGTGACACACAGGTTCTTCCTAAAGGGCATTTCCACCCCCCTAACACTATTTTAACCCTATGACCCCCACACAACTAATCTGCATTACTTTCTTCCAGAATCTCCTGCAAGCAGAGATATACCTTTAAGTTCGCCGATCCCGCGCCGCCTTTTGCCTCCTTTATGGCTATATGTGCTCTTCACAAGCTCACACTGCCGTAAAGTCATTGACCGTTACAGATGGAAGCCAAACATGGGTCGATTGGATCGTAGAGATAAGTCCCTATGGACCACACACTTGTCACGCAATCTTGTGGCCACCGCTACTTTTCCACGTCTGACAGTGATTGGTCCTGGCCACCCACTCGCTAGTGGGATAGTCCCAAGGACTAAAAATCTTCTGGTGTGCACCCAGCTGAGAAATTTAAAGGACCTGGTCACCCTTATAACAAAAAAACTGGTCAGTGGTCCGTTACCTGCCCCCAACTCCAAATGATTTATTCAGAATTACTAACCAGATATTAAAAGATAATTATTGACCCCATTCTGGCAGAGTAAGCTGGCTCCTCCCACAATGCCGTCAATCAAGGCTGTGACAGCTGACATCACAACCAATGACTGACTGCTGTTTCACCTGTTCCCCATCTGCACATGCTCAATCTTCTAAAAATCTCATTGAGCAGAGGAAGGAGGCAGATACCTTTGCCAGAAAGTAATAGAACTTACATCATTAGAATTGTGCATGTAATAAACTGGGTTGTGGGCAGGCAACTGAAAATTCATCAGTTTTAAGGGTGACCATTCCCTTTAAAGAAGATATACAGTATGCAAGGAAAGAATACAATGGCTCATACAGAGTATTGCTGAAAACCATGTAAAATACACAAAATTCTTATTGTTACATTGTACAAACTTGTGCTACTTAGATCCTGATCTCTCGCTATTTCCTTCCATTGTTCCTACAATAATAATTTGCAAGGTGTTAATCTAAGTGGCATTAAATTTGAATACAATTTATAACAAGACGAATCACAATTTAATTCAAACACAAGCAACAGTAATGTACCAGCTGCGATTTAACACCTTACTGCCTAAAGCTACGGCTGAGAACGCACAGAAAGATTTTTCAGGATATTTCCATGTATTAGTTGGCCCCAAAAAATCTAAAGTGATTAAGTCCGGCCCGACCAATGTTTGTCGGACATGCTGGTAAATCACCGGCGATCGTGCGGTCTTCTACGGGAACGCACGATCGGACAAGGCAAATTATCAGCTGCGGCTTTTTTTGCCACATTGATTTGTCCCTAAGAATGACAACTAAAGCGTCTACTTCACTAATATGTCATTTGTGCTTTATTTCCCAGCATTCCAGTATCACACAGTTTGGTCACAGACCATTATATTTCTCGCACATGCTCAGTCCTAAGCTACTGATGTCCAAATTACTCCAGGGAGCATGTGACTGAGATCAGACGGTATGGCCAGTAAATATACAGTTATCTTAACCAGTTTTAAATGAGGGTTGGATATATATATATATATATATATATCCAGAAAAAGGTTCGATCTATAGGATATACAGATGAAAAGAAATGCATGTAAATGTAACTGGGTTATAATATCAGATATGGAAAGACACCAGAGCGCTGAGAGGGTTAAAGTCTGTAATAAACACATTACCTAATTTTCTGGCGAATAAATGTCAAGGCGATAGCGTACGTGTGATACAAGGTGGGGGACGGGGAAGATAATGTGATCATTTGCAGATGAAGTGAGAATAAAATCGCTTAGCACGGTAATTAACAAAGTGATTGGTGTTGGGATCTGATATTATGTAACAAATGATTAGAGCAGGAAACCAGAAAGGAATTCCCGGCAGGTGAGCGGACAGTTAATACCTGTAGAGAGGACAGTGATTGGCTGTCAGGAACCATCCAATCCCAGCATTCCCTTCCCTGTAGGTGAGCGGACAGTTAATACCTGTAGAGAGGACAGTGATTGGCTGCCAGGAACCATCCAATCCCAGCATTCCCAAATTAAAATTATAGCATTTATTATTATTATTATTATTATGGTGGATTTATATAGCACCAACATCTTCCATAGCGCTTTACAATGACATGTATACATTCATATCAGGCCCTGCCCCGAAGAGCTTACAATCTAAGCACATTTATTTGACACATACAGCCTATCAAGCCATAGGTTTTGAATGGTTTGAATGAGAAAGATCTCCCCTTACAATGCCCATAGACTCTATCCACTGTCTAGGCTCTGGGGTACCTTCCAACCAAACTGATCAGATATTGTTGTCTATTCCCTACACGCAGTACAGCTCCCTACACTGTGCAGTCACACAATTTCCTATTGATTCACATAGTAAATAACTACAGGGATACTTTCTATGTAAGTCTCATTGCTCCTTTAATCCTTTTTCCATGTTTTTGTCACAGTCCCAGTGAAATTCCATTTTCTAGGATCAGATTCTGGAAATAAAGGGGGATGTTTAAAGGGATATTACAGGGTAGACTGAATTTATCATTATAAACACCAGAGCGGTAATGACAAGAGGAAATCCCCATGCGGTTATTGGTAGAATATCCCTACCTACATCTAATAGACCGAGCCTGGGATTCCAAGGAATAAGATTAACCGTGACAATGGCCCATTAGATTCTGACATGAACATGTGAAATGTGTTACCAGGGCAGGATATGGGCACTGTACAGGGCAGTGTGTTACCAGGGCAGGATATGGGAGGTACATGGCAGTGTGTTTACCAGGGGGGGGAGGATTAATGGGCCATGTGACATGGGCAGTGTGTTACCAGGCAGGATATGGGCATGGTACAGGGCAGTTGTGTTACCAGGGCAGGATATGGGCATGGTACAGGTCCAGTGTGTTACCAGGGGCATGATATGGGCACGGTAACAGGGCAGTGGTGTTACCAGGGCAGGATATGGGCACGGTACAGGGCAGTGTGTTACCAGATGGCAGGATATGGGGCACGGTACAGGGCAGTGTTACCAGGGCAGATATGGGCACGTACAGGGCAGTGTTACCAGGGCAGGATATGGGCACGGTACAGGGCAGTGTTACCAGGGCAGGATATGGGCACTGTACAGGGCAGTGTGTTACCAGGGCAGGATATGGGCACGGTACAGGGCAGTGTGTTACCAGGGCAGGATATGGGCACGGTACAGGGCAGTGTGTTACCAGGGCAGATATGGGCCAGGTCAGGGCTGTGTTACCGGGCAGATATGGGCAGTACAGGTAGTGTGTACCCAGGGCAGGAATGGGCATGTACAGGGTAGTGTTTCCAGGGCAGGATATGGGCACGGTACAGGGCAGTGTGTTACCAGGCAGGATATGGGCACTGTTACAGGTAGTGTGTTACCAGGGCAGGATATGGGCAGGGTACAGGGCAGTGGTTACCAGGGCAGTATAGGGCACTGTACTGAGTGTGTTACCAGGGCAGTATGGGCATGGTACAGGCAGTGTTACCAGGGCAGGATATGGGGCACTGTACAGGCATATGTTACCAGGGCCGGATATGGGCACTGTAACGGGCAGTGGTTACCAGGGCAAGATATAGGCACTGGTACAGGGCAGTGTGTACCAGGGCAGGATATGGGCACTGTACAGGGCAGTGTGTCCCAGGGCAGGATATGGGCACTGTAAAGGGCAGTGTGTGTTACCTCAGGGCAGGTATGGAACTGTACAGGGCAGTGTTACCAGGGCAGGATATGGGCCCTGTACAGGGCAGTGTGCTACCAGGGCAGGATATGGGCAGTTGGTACAGGCAGTGTGTTACCAGGCAGGATATGGGATGTACAGGGCAGTGTGGTACCAGGGTAGGATATGGCAATGTACAGGGTAGTGTGTTACCAGGGCAGGTATGGGCAGGTACAGGGCAGTGGTTACCAGGAAGGATATGGGCAATGTCCAGGGCAGTGTGTTACCAGGGCAGGATATGGGCACTGTATAGGGCAGTGTTACCAGGGCAGGATATGGGCACTGTACAGGGCAGTGTGCTACCAGGGCAGGATATGGGCACTGTACAGGGCAGTGTGTACCAGGGCAGGATATGGGCATGGTACAGGGCAGTGTGTTACCAGGGCAGGATGGGCATGGACAGGGCAGTGTGGTACCAGGGCAGGATATGGGCAATGTACAGGAGTGTGTTACCAGGGCAGGAATAGGGCACGGTACAGGGCAGTGTGTACCAGGGCAGATATGGGCATGGTACAGGGCAGTGTGGTACCAGGGCAGGATATGGGCAATGTACAGGGTAGTGTGTTACCAGGGCAGGATATGGGCATGGTACAGGGCAGTGTGGTACCAGGGCAGGATATGGGCACTGTACAGGGTATGTGTTACCAGGGCAGGATATGGGCACTGTACAGGGCAGTGTTCTACCAGGGCAGGATATGGGCATGGTACAGGGCAGTGTGTTACCAGGGCAGGATATGGGCATGGTACAGGGCAGTGTGGTACCAGGGCAGGATATGGGCAATGTACAGGGTAGTGTGTTACCAGGGCAGGATATGGGCACGGTACAGGCAGTGTGTTACCAAAAGGATATGGTCATGTACAGGGCAGTGTGTTACCAAGGGCAGGATATGGGCACGTACAGGGCAGTGGTTACCAGGCAGGATATGGGCACTGTACAGGGCAGTGTGTTACCAGGGCAGGATATGGGCACGGTACAGGGCAGTGTGTTACCAGGGCAGGATATGGGCACGGTACAGGGCAGTGTGTTACCAGGGCAGGATATGGGCACGGTACAGGGCAGTGTTACCAGGGCAGGATATGGGCACGGTACAGGGGCGTGTGTTACCAGGGCAGGTATGGCACGGTACGGGCAGTTGGTACCAGGGCAGGATATAGGGCACTGTACAGGGTGTGGTTACCAGGGGCAGGATATGGGCACTGTACAGGGTAGTGTGTTAACGGGGCAGGATATGGGCACGGTACAGGGCAGTGTGTTACCAGGGCAGGATATGGGCACGGTACAGGGCAGTGTGTTACCAGGGCAGGATATGGGCACGGTACAGGGCAGTGTGTTACCAGGGCAGGATATGGGCACGTACAGGGTAGTGTGTTACCAGGGCAGGATATGGGCACTGTACAGGGTAGTGTGTTAACGGGGCAGGATATGGGCACGGTACAGGGCAGTGTTACCGTGGCAGGATATGGGCACGGTACAGGGTAGTGTGTTACCAGGGCAGTGGATATGGGGCACTGTACAGGTAGTGTGTTTACCAGGCAGGATATGGGCATGGTACAGGGCAGTGTTACCAGGGCGGATATGGGCACGGTCAACGGGCAGTGTACCAGGGCAGGATATGGGCAGGTACAGGGCAGTGTTTACCAGGAGGCAGATATGGCACGGTACAGGGCAGTGTGTTACCAGGGCAGGATATGGGCACTGTACAGGGTAGTGTATCCAGGGCAGGATATGGCACTGTACAGGGTAGTGTGTGTTAACGGGGCAGGATATGGCACGGTACAGGGCAGTGTGTACCAGGGCCAGGATCTGGGCAGTGTACAGGGCAGTGTGTTACCAGGGCAGGATATGGGCACGGTACATGGCAGTGTTTTCCAGGGCAGGATATGGGCAGGTACAGGGTAGTGTGTTACCGGGCAGGATATGGGCACTGTACAGGGTAGTGTTTAAGGGGCAGGATATGGGCACTGGTAACAGGTAGTGTTTACCGTGGCAGGATATGGGCACGGTACAGGGTAGTGTGTTACCAGGGCAGGTATGCATGTACAGGGTAAGTGTTTATACCAGGGCAGGATATGGGCATGGTACAGGGCAGTGTTGTACCAGGGAGGATATGGGCACGTACAGGGCAGTGTGTTACCAGGGCAGGATATGGGCATGGTACAGGGCAGTGTGTTACCAGGGCAGGATATGGGCACGGTACAGGGTAGTGTGTTACCAGGGCAGGATATGGGCACTGTACAGGGTAGTGTGTTAACGGGGCAGGATATGGGCACGGTACAGGGCAGTGTGTTACCGGGGCAGGATATGGGCACTGTACAGGGTAGTGTGTTACCAGGGCAGGATATGGGCACGGTACAGGGCAGTGTGTTACCGGGGCAGGATATGGGCACTGTACAGGGTAGTGTGTTACCAGGGCAGGATATGGGCACGGTACAGGGCAGTGTTACCAGGACAGGATATGGGCACTGTACAGGGCAGTGTGTTACCAGGGCCGGTTATGGGCATGGTACAGGGCAGTGTGTTACCAGGGCAGGATATGGGCACTGTACAGGGCAGTGTTACCATGATATGGGCACTGTACAGGGCAGTGTGTTACCAGGGCAGGACATGGGCACTGTACAGGGCAGTGTTACCAGGGCAGGATATGGGCACAGTACAGGGCAGTGTTACCAGGGCAGGATATGGGCACTGTACAGGGCAGTGTGTTACCAAGGCAGGACATGGGCACTGTACAGGGCAGTGTTACCAGGGCAGGATATGGGCACTGTACAGGGCTTGTTACCAGGGCAGGATATGGGCACTGTACAGGGCAGTGTTACCAGGGCAGGATATGGGCACGGTACAGGGCAGTGTTACCAGGGCAGGATATGGCACTGTACAGGGCAGTGTGTTACCAGGGCAGGATATGGGCACGGTTTGCAGGAGTTTTGGTGCAAGGAATAGGATATGGGCACTGTACAGGGCAATATGGGTTCTAGGGATAGAAAAGGGCAACGGCACTGGGTAATATGTTACTAGGGATAGGATAAGGGCCACGCACAGGGCAGCATAGGATATGGGCACCATACAGGGCAGTATGCTACCAAGGATAGGTATGAGCCCAGGCAGGGCAGTATGGTACCAGGGATAGGATATGGGCACTGTGCTGGGTAATATGGTACCAGGGATAGGATATGGGCACTGTGCTGGGTAATATGGTACCAGGGATGGATATGGGCACTGTGCTGGGTAATATGGTACCAGGATAGGATATGGCACCTGTGCTGGGTAATATGGTACCAGGGATAGGATATGGGCACTGTGCTGGGTAATATGGTACCAGGGTTTAGGATATGGGCACTGTGCTGGGTAATATGTACCAGGTATAGGATATGGGCACTGTGCTGGGTAATATGGTACCAGGTATAGGATATCGGCACTGTGCTGGGTAATATGGTACCAGGTATAGGATATCGGCACTGTGCTGGGTACTATGGTACCAGGGATAGGATATGGGCACTGTGCTGGGTAATATTGTACCAGGGAAAAGATATGGGCACTGTGCTGGCTAATATGGTACCAGGGATAGGATATGGGCACTGTGCTGGGTAATATGGTACTAGGGATAGGATATGGGCACTGTGCTGGGTAATATGGTACCAGGGATAGGATTGGGCACTGTGCTGGTAATATGGTACAGGGATAGGATATGGGCACTGTGCTGGGTAATATGTACCAGGGATAGGATATGGGCACTGTGCTGGGTAATATGGTACCTGGTTTAGGATATGGGCACTGTGCTGCGTAATATTGTACCAGGGAGGGATATGGGCACTGTGCTGGGTAATATGGTACCAGGGATAGGATATGGGCACTGTGCTGGGTAATATGGTACCAGGGATAGGATATGGGCACTGTGCTGGGTAATATGGTACCTGGTTTAGGATATGGGCACTGTGCTGCGTATATTGTACCAGGTATAGGATATGGGCACTGTGCTGGGTAATATGGTACCAGGTTTATGAATTGCACTGTGCTGGGTAATATTGTACCAGGTATAGGATATGGGCACTGTGCTGGGTAATATGGTACCAGGGATAGGACATGGGCACTGTGCTGGGTAATATGGTACCAGGTATAGGATATGGGCACTGTGCTGGTAATATGGTACCAAAAAAGACCAGGGATAGGATATGGGCACTGTGCTGGGTAATATGGTACCAGGGATAAGATATGGGCACTGTGCTGGGTAATATGGTACCAGGGATAGGATATGGGCACTGTGCTGGGTAATATGGTACAAGGTATAGGATATGGGCACTGTGCTAGTATATGGTGCCAGGTAAGATATGGGCACTGTGCTGGGTATATGGTACCAGGGATAGGATATGGGCACTGTGCTGGGTAATATGGTACCAGGGATAGGATATGGGCACTGTGCTGTAATATGGTACCAGGTTTAGGATATGGCACTGCGCTGGGTAATATGGAACCAGGGATAGGATATGGGCACTGTGCTGGGTAACTATGGTACCAGGAATAGGATTTGGGCACTGTGCTAAGCAGTATGGTACCAGGTATAGGATATGGGCACTGTGCTGGGTAATATGGTACCAGGTAAAGGATATCGGCACTGTGCTGGGTACTATGGTACCGGGATAGGATATGGGCACTGTGCTGGGTAATATGGTACCAGGGAAAAGATATGGGCACTGTGCTGGGTAATATGGTACCAGGATAGGATATGGGCACTGTGCTGGTAATATGGTACCAGGGAGGATATGGGCACTGTGCTGGGTAATATGGTACCTGGTTTAGGATATGGGCACTGTGCTGGGTAATATTGTACCAGGTATAGGATATGGGCACTGTGCTGGGTAATATGGTACCAGGTTTAGGATATGGGCACTGTGCTGGGTATATTGTACCAGGTATAGGATATGGGCACTGTGCTGGGTAATATGGTACCAGGGATAGCACATGGGCACTGTGCTGGGTAATATGGTACCAGGTATAGGATATCGGGCACTGTGCTGGGTAATATGGTACCAGGGATAGGATATGGGCACTGTGCTGGGTAATATGGTACCAGGGATAAGATATGGGCACTGTGCTGGGTAATATGGTACCAGGGATAGGATATGGCACTGTGCTGGGTAATATGGTACACAGTGTATAGGATATGGGCACTGTCTGGTAATATGGTACCGAGGTTAGAGGATATGGGCACTGTGCTGGTAATATGGTACCAGGAAGGATATGGCACTCTGCTGGGTAATATGGTACATGGATAGGATATGGCCCTGTGCTGGTATATGGTACCAGGGATAGGATAATGGGGCACTGTGCTGGGTAATATGGTACCAGGGATAATTAGGCACTGTGCTGGGGGTAATATGGTACCAGGGATAGGATATGGGCACTGTGCTGGGTAATATGGTACCAGGGATAGGATATGGGCACTGTGCTGGGTAATATGGTACCAGGGATAGGAATATGGCACTGTGCTGGTAATATGGTACCAGGGATAGGATATGGGCACTGTGCTGGGTAATATGGTACCAGGTATAGGATATGGGCACTGTGCTGGGTAATATGGTACTAGGTATAGGATATGGGCACTGTGCTGGGTATATGGTACGGGTGATATGGCACTGTGCTGGGTAATTGGTCCAGGGATAGGGATATGGGCACTGTGCTGGGTAATATGTATCCAGGATAGGATATGGGGCACTGTGCTGGGTAATATGGTACCAGGATAGGATATGGGCACTGTGCTGGTAATATGGTACTAGGGATAGGATATGGGCACTGTGCTGGGTAATATGGTACCAGGTTTAGGATATGGGCACTGTGCTGGGTAATATGGTACCAGGGATAGGATATGGGCACTGTGCTGGGTAATATGGTACCAGGTATAGGATATGGGCACTGTGCTGGTAATATGGTACCAGGTTTGGATATGGGCACTGTGCTGTTTATGTGTACCGTTTTAGGATATGGGGCACTGTGCTGGGTAATATGGTACCAGGTATAGGATATGGGCACTGTGCTGGGTAATATGGTACCAGGGATAGGATATGGGCACTGTGCTGGGTAATATGGTCGCGGTTATAGGTATGGCACTGTGCTGGGTAATATTGACCTGGTTTTCGGTTGGGCACTGTGCTGGGCAGTATGGTACCAGGTATAGGATATCGGCACTGTGCTGGGTAATATGGTACCAGGAATAGGATTTGGGCACTGTGCTGGGCAGTATGGTACCAAGTATAGGATATGGGCACTGTGCTGGGTAATATGTTACCAGGTATAGGATATCGGCACTGTGCTGGGTAATATGGTACCAGGGATACGATATGGGCACTGTGCTGGGTAATATGGTACCAGGTTTAGGATATGGGCACTGTGCTGGGTAATATGGTACCTGGTTAAGGATATGGTCACTGTGCTGGGTAATATTGTACCAGGGATAGGATATGGGCCCATTGCAGGGCAGTACTGTGGCGAGGGTACAGTCTCTATACAGTAAGGTGGCAGGATGAGGGTATGGTATGTAAATAACCCAGAGAGAAGATACTGTGGGCAATTAAACTATAAAGAGGGGGGATAATGGGAGAGATTAATAAACTGGATGTGGGGTAACTATGATAGGGGATATGATAGGGTTGGGAGTGGGTAACCTGCGTTGGTATGAACTGGTCTAGGGTAGTTGGCACCATTATGGTCCGGAATAGATCAGGAGGCAGTAATACATAGTGAATGGGTGAGAGATCCATCCTATGTGGGCACCACACTGCAGTCCATGAGGCCCGATCCTCTACGCCAGTGGCCCTTGCAGAAGACAATGGGATCTGAGTACCAGGTGCACTTACCTTTAGCTGACATATCTGAGCATGCGGTTGGTGAATTATAATCCCCCGAGTGATGCCAGTCAATTCATAGCATAGCGGCTTTCCAACCCAATCTGCCCTGGTGTGAAGTCTCCCCTACATACAGCACAGAGTGGGTGTGACCGACGCCTGCTTCTCCTGCAGCTCTGCCTATAGAACCACAGTGGGGCCGAACCAATAAGGAAGGGAGGGGGTGCGGGCAGAAATGTGGGTATGAAAATGGATTAAAAATGTAATAGACCGTCCCATGTATTTATTAATGAATGGAAACTGGAAGGTGCAATTCTAGGGGTAAGAGGGTCCCTGACACTGCGAGGTGGGAGACTGAACCAAGCAGGGACACCTGGCACTAGGACCCAGGGACAAGTGGGAAGTGAGTGTGTGAGGGGGCGTGTCACAGGGCGTCCTGACACACACATACACACACATACACACATGGAGGGTCTAGTTAGCGCTAGTTAGTAATTAAAGGTGCAGAGACGGAAATAACTAAAGCCTCGTACACAAGTCGGATAATTTTCGCACGATTTGCCCGATGAACGACCCATCGTGCGATATTCGTGCGAAAATGAAGCTTTAACGATCTTCTAAGACCAAAGATCCACGACTATTCTCGACTTTTTCCGACGATCAGCCCGGCGGATTCGTTCTGCCGATTGTCGCATGTTTGTACATATTATCAGATTATCGGTAAAGTGTAATGGAAGATTGAATGAAATACACGTGTAACATTTCGAGATCACGCGATATTCCGAACGGGACTTCGGAACGTGACGTCACGTAATACCTTTACCAACGAACATTATCTATCCACTATCGTTCATGTATGTAAAGGCGTCGTTGGCAGAACTAGTGTGTAACGAGACAGTCGCTGAACGTTCGTCGGGCACATTGTACGGAAATGATCTGACGTGTGTACGAGGCTTAAGATATAATAGACAGGCAACTGACAGGGCGAGTAAGGGCTAGGCCACACTAGCGCGTTTTTCGTGCGTTTGCGCTCACGATTGCACATGCAATTCTTGTAAAATAGAAATTGCAGGAACGAAAAAATTCCAGCGATTTCCAATGCTCGTGCGACTGCGCATACGTTTCCGTTTTGGTAACACATGCGTTCACCATTTTTGGTGTGTTAACGCATGCGTTTCCATAACGAAAAATTACAAAATTGCACGCGCAAACGCACAAGAATCGCACACACAATCGCACGCGATAACACTCGCTATTGTGTGCGCGATTTGGTGCGCGCCAAAAAGTGGCCTTGGCCCAAAAGTTGTAGCTTTGATTGTAGGAAAACGAGGATTTAAGCTGGGTACACACATTCCCGATAAAGGGACGATCCCGTTGGTACCAGCGGTGTACGTCTGAAACAACATTTTTGGATGCTGACAAACGTTCAGCGTCGGCATCGGAAACTGTCATTACGAACAGAAAATTCCCCTTGTTCTCGGTCGGCCCCTGGACTGAAGTATAAGGAGTCGCCGCCATCATTAGGTCTGTGGCAGTCACGAGCATCTCCTTACACTTTATAAACTTTCAGGGAGATGTAATAAAAGTTTTTTATCTAAAAATGGTGCTAGTTTTGCCCCAACCAATCAGATGTTAGTTGCCATTTAAAAGCTATTGTCTGATTGGTTGGGGCAAAATTAGCACGATTTTTAACGATAAGAACTTTTATTACATCTCCCTGTTTATATAGAGAGAACGCTCGTCACTGTGTGTAGCCAGAATCTTCCAGATTGTTACAGAGCAAACAGATCACATGTCACACACACCAATCAATTCAATGACTGGTGCACCTAGGGGTCCATATAGACTTTATATATTATATTAATTTATATCCACACAATGCACAAGCCTGGTCCTAACAATATGTCATGGCACTACCATATCTCACCATCACCATATCTTCCCTTTTATCCTTAACTAATACCATATTATCTAACCATCCCATATCTTCCCTTATCTACTACATACCATCATCTTTCCATCACCATATCTCCCTTTATCTTACTAATACCATATCTTACCATCACCATATCTTCCCTTATCTTACTAATACCATACTCTTCCCTTATCTTACTAATACCATATCTAACCATCACCATATCTTCCCATATCTTACTAATACCATATCTTACCATCACCATATCTTCCCTTATCTTACTAATACCATATCTAACCATCACCATATCTTCCCTTATCTTACTAATACCATATCTTCCATCACCATATCTTTCCCTTATCTTACTACATACGACATATCTAACCATCACCATATCTTCCCATATCTTACTAATACCATATCTTACCATCACCATATCTTCCCGTATCTTACTAATACCATATCTTACCATATCGTAATCAACCCATATCCTTCCATATCTACTAATACCATATCTACATCACCATATCCCTTATCTTACTAATACCATATCTTACCATCACCATATCTTCCAGTATCTTACTAATACCATATCTAACCATCACCATATCTTCCCTTATCTTAGTAATACCATATCTAACCATCACCATATCTTCCCCGTATTCTATAATACCTACTAACCATCACCATATCTTCCCGTATCTTAAATACCATATCTTACCATCACCATATCTTCCCTTATCTAACTAATACCAAATCTTACCATCACCAATCTCCCTATCTTACTAATACCATATCTACCATACCATATCTTCCCAGTAATCTTAATACATATCTAAACCATCACCATATCTTCCCGTATATTACTATACCATATCTACCATCACCATATCTTCCCGTATCTTACTAATACCATATCTTACCATCACCATATTCTCCCGTATCTTACTATACCATATCAACATCACCATATCTTCCCTTATCTTACTAATACCATATCTAACCATCACCATATCTTCCCGTATCTTACTAATACCATATCTAACCATCACCATATCTTCCCTTATCTTACTATACCATACTAACCATCACCATATCTTCCCATATCTTACTAATACCATATCTTACCATCACCATATCTTACCATCACCATATCTTCCCGTATCTACTATACCATATCTAACCATCACCATATCTCCCGTATCTTAACTATACCATATCAAACCAATCCACCATATCTTCCCTTATCTTACTAATAACCATATCTTACCATCACCATATCTCCCGTATCTTACTAATACCATATCTTACCATCACCATATCTTCCCTTATCTTACTAATACCATATCTTACCATCACCATATCTTCCCGTATCTTACTAATACCATATCTTCCCATCACCATATCTTCCCTTATCTTACTAATACCATATCTTACCATCAACATATCTTCCTGTATCTTACTAATACCATATCTTACCATCACCATATCTCCCTTACTTCTTACTATCCATATCTAACCATCACCATATCTTCCCGTATCTTACTAATACCATATCTACCATCACCATATCTTCCCGTATCTTACTAATACCATATCTTACCATCACCATATCTTCCCTTATCTTACTAATACCATATCTAACCATCACCATATCTTCCCGTATCTTACTAATACCATATCAACCATCACCATATCTTCCCTTATCTTACTAATACCATATCTTACCATCACATATCTCCCGTATCTTCAAACCATCTTACCAGCAATTCTCCCTATCTTACTAATACCATATCTTACCATCAACAATCTTTCCCGTATCTTCTATACCATATCTTACCATCACCAATCTTCCCTTATCTTACATACCATACTTACCATCACCATATCTTCCCGTATCTTTACTATACAATATCTAACCATCACTATTCTTCCTTATTACTAATACCATCTCTAACAATCACATATCTCCCTTATCTACTAACATACTACCCACCATAAAAAAAAAATCTCCCGTATCTTACTATACCATATTAACATCACCTATCTTCCCGTTATCTTACTAATACCATATTTTACCATCACCATACTTCCCGTTATCTTACTATACTATCTAACCCATCACCATATCTCCCGTATCTCTAATACCATATTTTAACATCACCATATCTTCCCGTAATCTTACTATACCATATCTTACCACACCATATCTTCACGTATATTACTAATACCATATCTCACATCACCATATCTCCGTATATTACTAATACCATATCTTACCATCACCATATCTCCCGTATATTACTAATACCATATCTTCCCTCACCATATCTTCCTGTATCTTACTAATACCATATCTTACCATCACCATATCTTCCCGTATATTACTAATACATATCTAACCATCACCATATCTTCCCGTATATTACTAATCCATATCTAACCATCACCATATCTTCCTGTATCTTACTAATACCATATCTTACCATCACCATATCTTCCCGTATATTACTAATACCATATCTAACCATCACCATATCTTCCCGTATATTACTAATACCATATCTAACCATCACCATATCTTCCCTTATCTTACTATACCATATCTTTCCATCACCATATCTTCCGTATATTACTACAATACCATATCTAACCATCCACCATATCTTCCTTATCTTACATACCATATCAACCATCCCACATATCTTCCCATATCTTACTAATACAATATCTACCCATCACCATACATATCTTACTATTAATGTATCGTACTACTCACTATTAATATTTTACCATAGTCTTACAATCACTGTATCTTACTACTTCAATACCATTTCTTACCATCATCGTATCCTCCCATATCTTACTAATTCCATATCTAACCATCACCATATCTTACTACTTACTATTAATATTTTACCATATCTTACAAATCACTGTATCTTACTACTTACTATTAATATTTTACCATACTTACAATCACTGTATCGTACTACTTACTATTATATTTACCATATCTTACAATCACTGTACTTTCTACACTTACTATTATATTTACCATATCTACAATCACGTATCCTTACTACTTACTATTAATATTTATACCATATCTTACAATCACTGTATCTTACTACTTACTATTAATATTTTACCAACTTACAATCACTGCTACTACTTACTTTAAATTTTACCATATCGTACAATCACTGTATTTACTACTGTACTATAAATTTTTACATACTTACAATCACTGTATCTTACTACTTTACTATAAATATTTACCATATCTACATCACTGTATCTTAACTACTTACTATTAATTTTTACCATATCTTCAACACTGTATCTACCTTACTATACTTTTTACATATCTTACATCACTGTACTACTACTTACTATTAATATTTTACCATTCTTACAATCACTGTATCTTACACTTTCATTAATTTTTACCATATCTTACATCACTGTATCTTACTACTTACTATAATTTTCCATATCTTACATCACTGTATCTTACTACTAATAAATATTTTACCATATCTTACAATCACTGTATCTTACTACTTACTATAAATATTTTACCATATCTTAAATCACTGTAATCTTACTACTTACTATTATATTTTACCTACTTACAATCACTGTCCTTACTACTTACTATTTATGTACCATATCTACAATCATGTATCTTACTACTTACTATTAATATTTACCATATCTTACAATCACTGTATCTTACTACTTTCTACTATTAATATTTTACCATATCTTACAATCCACCACCTGTATCTTACTACTTACTATTAATATTTTACCATATCTTACAATCACTGTATCTTACTACTTACTATAAATATTTAACCATATCTTACAATCACTGTATCTTACTACTTACTATAAATATTTTATCACATAATCTTACAATCAACTAGTATCTTCTTACTACTTACTATACTATAATCTTTACTCACATATCTTAACAATCATCACTGTATCTTACTACTACTATATAATATTTAACTATCTACATCACTGTATCTTTTTTTTACAATACTGTAACTATTATATTTTATCCCATATCTACATACAATCGACACTGTACTTACTACTTACCATTCATTAATATATTAACCACACTATCTTACTACAATCCATCACTGTAATCTTACCACTTTACTAAAATAATATTTTAACCATATCTTAATCACGACACCAAACACTGTAACATCCTTACTACTTACTAATTAATATTTTTTACATATCTCTTACAATCCACTGTATCTTACTACTTTACTATAATAATATTTTCCCATATCTTACAATCACTGTATGTACTCTACTTACATTAATATTTTTTACCCATATCTTACATCAATCCACACATAATCAGTATCTTACTACTCTACTATACTATAATATTTTACCATATCTACAATCACCACTGTATCTTATACTTACTATTAATATTTTACCATATCTTTACAATCACTTCACGTACTACTACTATACATATATTTTTACCATTATCTACAACACTGTATCTTACTACTTACTACTATCTATTACTATTTACCATATTCCAATCATCACCTGTAATCTTCACTTACTACTTATATTAATAATTTACCATCTCTTTTACTCACTGTATCTACTACTTACGAGAAATATTACCATTCTACAATCACTTATCTTCACTTACTGATATTCATATCACCATGTATCTTACTACTCCATCGATTTTCAATCAACGTACTTCCGTATCTATACCTAAATGTCTGTATCTTGGCTCCCATGCTTTAACCCCCCTTTACAACTGACACCCCTTGCACTTTCTGATGACCTGAACTTGCAAGTAACTAAAGCCAGGAAAATTGGCCTTTTGGGCACTGTGAGAGAGAGAGAGAGACGACAGACAGACAGACAGCAGACAGACAGACAACACACACACACACACACACACCAAATTACAATGAATTCATGGATTTCTACACAAGTAAAGAGAGTTCCATACAAACAATAGATTACAGGCAACCATTGTTCTTTTAAGCACAATTTAGGCCAAAAACAACTTGAACTAAATTCCCTGCATAATAGGGATTCGAACTGCTAAAATAAAAATAAAAAACAAACATACCTTACCTTACCCCTCTCGAGGGTGATGTCCCCTAAGTAATTATTTCCCACCGCCTACATCTCGTCCTTATGACCACAACAATGAAACCTAATATTATATTAATTACATGGCATAGACTCTTTGTTAACCCATGCTTATCCTTACTACAAACAGGGTTATAACCTAACAGAACTGATTAGTACCGTACAGAAAAGATTAATACTTTACAGAAGGGGATAGTACCTGTACAGAATCAGTTTAGTAATTGTACAAAAGGTTAGTACCTGTGCAGAAAGGGTTAGTACCTGTATAGGAAGGGTTAGTACCTGTACAAAAGGGTTTTACCTGTCAAGAAAAAGTAAGTACCTGTACAGAAAAGTTAGTACCTGTACAAAAAAGTTTAGTACCTTACAGAAAAGTTAGTACCTGTACGAAAGGGTTAGTACTGTACAGAAAGGGTTAGTACCTGTACAGAAAGGATTAGTACCTGTACAAAAAAGTTTAGTACCTGTACAGAAAAGGTTAGTACCTGTACAGAAAGGGTTAGTACCTGTATATAACTGGTTAGTAACTGTCCAGAACAGGATAGTACTTGTACAGAACAGGTTACTACACCTGTACAGAACAGATTAGTACCTGTACAGAATCAGTTAGTAATTGTACAGAAAGGGTTAGTACCTGTACAAGAATGGTTAATACCTGTACAGAAAGGTTAAGTACCTGTACAGAATGCATTAGTACCTGCACAGAACAGGTTAGTACCTTTACAAAGCAGATCAGAACCTAAACAGAATAGGTTAGTGCCTTTACAGAACATATTATTACCTGTACAGAACAAGTTAGTACCTGAACAAAACAGGTTAGTACCTTTAAAAAACAGATAAGTACCTGAAAAGAATGGGTTAGTACCTGTACAGAAGGGGTAAGTACCTGTAAAGAATGGATTAGCACCTGTTTATGAGACTTGTCTCAGTATTTCGCACTGTATTTGTATTTCCAGTTTAATAAATGCTGGTTACAGTATCTACGGCTCTCCCCTGACTTTAATTTCAAATTATAGGAGTAAATCAATTTCGACTTGTTACTGTAGGACAGGGACGTCCCATCTTGGCTATTTTTTTAACTACAATTCCCACCATCCCCTGACAGATTAAGTATATCGAGGCAATGTAGCATTTGCTCTAGTCTTTATTCTAATGCTAGACACTATGCAGATCGTTTCCATACACCAGGTCAGTAAAAACTCTCACTACAGTCTGGTTATAGTTTACACACAGGATGTGAATAATTGTATTGATCTGGTATTAGTAACATCGCATACAAATGCACAAAAAGGCAATTTTGAACTTGTGTTTGCATTTCCTGTGTGTGTTCACAAAACTGAATTTATTTAACTGTAATGAGTTAATGAACAGAAAAGTGTGTTTAGTATCACATTAATGGGAACACTACCATTATATTTCTGACCTTGTTAAACCCAAAAAAAACCTGTATTCCTAATAATTCATCTTTACAGCATCAGAAAAGGCTCACAAACAGCAATAAAGAATGTTATGTGAACACAAGGGAAGCAATATGGCAGCTCTGACCCACGTACGAATACAGATCTAGAGAGATGTCTATGTCACTAACATGAATACCCTCATTGTGTAAATGGCAGTACAGGTGTTCCAAGTGCATATGCCCCAAACTCTCTAAAGGTGGGAATACACAGCATTGATATTCCGATCGATTGGATCAATTGGATCGAATCGATCGGAATATCATGACACTTTTTTCTTTATCGATCGGCTCTATCGTAAAAAACCTGATCGGCAAGATGAAAAACTTTCTATCGACTCCATTCAATGGGTTCTTCCGATCGGATTTTTGATCGTTTCGGATTGGAGGAATATTGGACCGTGTATGCCTACATAAACTTCCCCAATTATAATACAGGTCTACTGTACACCAAGTTATAATGTTCAGTGGAGTAGTGGCTCCACCTTGTGTCCAGCAGGAGAAATGCAGCTAAAAGAAGCTAGAAAGAAAAACACATTCAAGATTCTTAAGGCTTAGAATATTGTTACAATTAAAGGTACAAGGACACCAGCAGTGACCCTAATGGAATGTGTTACCCATCATGGAGGGCAGCGTTCTGACTGATGCTTCCCCATTTGCGAGATGACAGCCGGGTGCCATGGGTGCAATTATGGGCCCTGATGCAAAATTTGTGCATCAAGGCGATGCAATAAATTTTGCGCCGTTTTTTGCGCTAGTTTTTTGCGCAACAATTAACGCCTCTTCAACGGTGTCTTTAAAATATGCGCAAAAGGTCGCAACTTACCGCTAGCGTTTTCGCAATGTATTAACGGTCGCAAAGTGGTTAATACATTGCGGAAACGAGGCACGTGGTTGCGTTAGCGAATATATCATCTCTCCTAGGGATGTTAGTAGGTTCCCTCTGCTTGACAGCTGCCTTTCAGTTACAACAGGACCTCAAGGTTTTTACCAGCTCGCAACATAAATCTGGGGTTATCTTTTAGAATATACAAGGGGGCTATTCAATAAAAGCCTTATTGTTTAAAATGTGCTTTTTTTGCCCCAACCAATCGAGATGTTAGTTTTCAAATGTTACATAGTTCTGATTGGGTTGGGCAAAATTAGCACCATTTTAAACGATAAGAACTTTTATTGACTCCCCCTGAAAGTTTATCTGAGGCTTAAGTTACCCTTTAATGGGTATTTGCATGTGCTGTGGAGATTTAGTCCTGCGTATTGAAACAGGCTTATCAGCACTGATTAGACTGCTTCACACCCGAGAGGCATCAGTGCTGATTGGAAGGCCACTAAAGGTTCGTACACATGTGCGATCGTGGGTGGCAACCCGCGACGCACTTTGTACAAGGCCAATATTTGTTCCTATAGGCACTTTATTGTGCGATACAGCCGTTCGTTCGAGGCTCGTTCCCCCGATCCCTGGGCCTGATCTCCGAATAGCAGCCCGTTTTGGCCCATAAGTCGGCACCCCGCGATCGCACTGTGTACAAACCTTTATTGTTTGTCACAAAGGTGTACACACCTCAAAGATCTCTGAAAGATGATATATAATATACTAAAATACAGATCATTCAGGAAGCGCAACACTATCGATAAAGCGTCGATAAGTTGGATTGACGGTATCGGCACTTTATCGTTTACAGTGTGTCCAATTCTAACTTTCATGTCTTTATACCTGTGCAAACTTGCTTTATCATGCAGTTAAGGCCGTATTGTCCTTTCCATCGGAAATCGGCGGAATTTCTGCGTTCCCGCAATTCCATTTTAAAACCAAATTGTGTGGCGCAAAAAAGGTGGCCATAGCCCTAAGCTATATCATTTAGCATTTTTTTGCTATGTCCAGATTTCAATTTTTTTTCCCATAAATTACTAATCGTGCTGTAGTTTAGTTGAATTATGCAAAGAAAAAGGTTCACCTTCCAGTGGACCAATCCTTTAAACGACTGGAAAAAATGCTTCATCCCAATATTTCTAGAATTAAACAAGAAGAAATCCTGCTCAACATTCCCCAGTTGGGTGTAACAGGACCTACAGTAAAGGATGGATGAGGCTTTTTAAATATCTATATAGAGGGGAGGACTATGAGGAAACTATTAGTTTATCTCTTACCTAGCAATTCTAGCCGAAGTCACGTGTGATTTTCTTTGCGTCTGATCCAGGTGATGAAGGCCGGATCAAGAACCCAAACCTAAGAAGACACTGTTCCTGGTATTTGGGGGAAGATGATATCTCGCCCTTCCTAGACATATTGTATAGAATGTCGCTGCATTTTGTCGTTTCTAAGCTTGCCCCTAACCTCCCAGTTAGAGATGTACTGTGGGTTCAAAAGAACCCATTTTCTAATCGAATCTGAGGTTTCGAAGTCCCTCACGAACTTTCAGAACTCCGGAATTTACGAAAAAACCGGAAGTTCTGAGGCTTTCAATTTCGAATCATACCGAATTGAAAGTAGATGATTATTGAAATTGAAAGTAGATGATTATCGAAATTGAACGTAGATGATTATTGAAATTGAAAGTATGATTATTACGAATTGACGTAGATGATTATTGAAATTGAAAGTAGATGATTATCGAATCGAAAGTAGCCTATTTCAAAAATCGAAACTAAACTTTCGAAATTTCCGAAAATTTCAAAAAATAAACGAAACTCAACAGTTTCGAACATCTCTACTCCCAGTCACTTGCCAGCAGTTCATAGCGGATACATTCCATAAGGGACGCCGTTTTGTGCTATATTGTATAATAGTGAGAATCTGTATTAATGCACAATAAAGATCCTTGTTTTGAGTGTGTATCTCAGTAGTGCGATTGGTGATCTCTACATGTGCCCCTATGAACAAGATGTAAAAACGTGGGCTGTTTGAATCAGCATGTAATGTGCACATAGGCCATGTACAGGTTGGTATCTTGCTTAGGTAATGAGTAATGTTGCATTATAACTGGAATGGTAAAAGTCTCTAAGGATTTACAAGTCTTTCTTCTCTTTCAATCAGAGTCCAAATTCAGGGAGACATTCGCTCTCGATAGTCCGTATCATTAGCTTCAGACAATCATGTCTAGTTTCCTTTTTTCATCCCAAATTATAATTCCAGTCTGCCCTATTCTCATTGCCTTTTCGACCTTCCTTCATAACATCCCTGTACTGTGCCTTTTAGAGCCTTCCTTTCTATAATTTCTGTACTTTGCCTTTAGAGCCTTCCTTCTATAATTTCAGTACCGTGGCCTTTAGAGCCTGACTTCTATATCCCTGTACTTTGCCTTTAGAGCCTTCCTTCTATAATTTCTTGTACTGTGCTTTTAGAGCCTTCCTTCTATAATCCCTGTACTGTGCCTTTTAAAGCTCCTCCTTCTATCATTTCTGTACTTGGCCTTTTTAGAAGCCTTGCTTCTATATTTCTGTACCGTGCCTTTTAGAGCTTACTTCCTATAATCCCTGTACTGCCTTTAGACTTCCTCCATAATTTCTGTACTGTGCCTTTAAGCCTCCTTCTATAATCCCTGACTGTGCCTTTAAGGCCTTCCTTTTATAATTTCTCTGTACTGTGGCCTTTTCGAGCCTTTCCTTCTATATCCCTGTACTTTGCCTTTTAGAGCTTCCTTCTTAATTCCTGCACTGTGCCTTTATAGGCCTTCCTTATATTTCTGTACTGTGCCTTTTAGAGCCTTCCTTCTATAAATTCTGTAACTGTGCCTTGTAGAGCCTTCTTTTATAATTCCTGTACTGTGACTTTTAACCATTCCTTCTATAATTTCTGTACTGTGCCTTTTGAGGCTTCCTTCTATAATTCCTGTACTGTGCCTTTTAGAGAGCCTTCCTTCTATAATTTCTGTACTGTGCCTTTGAGCCTTCCTTCTATAATTTCTGTACTGTGCCTTTTAGAGCCTTCCTTCTATAATTTCTGTACTGTGCCTTTTAGAGCCTTCCTTCTATAATTTCTGTACTGTGCCTTTTAGAGAGCCTTCCTTCTATAATTCTGTACTGTGCCTTTAGAGCCTTCCTTCTATAATTCCTGTACTGCGGGCCTTTTTAGAGCCTTCCTTCTTATAATTCCTGTACTGTCTTTAGCCTTCCTTCTATAATTTCTGACGTGACCTTTAGAGGCGTACTTCTATAATTTTTGTTTTGTCTTCCTTTACTGTGCCTTTTGAGGCACTTCGGATTCTGTACTGTGCCTTTTAGAGCCTTCCTTCTATAATTTCTGTACTGTGCCTTTTGAGCCTTCCTTTCATAATTCCTGCACTGTGCCTTTAGAGCCTTCCTTTCATAATTCCTGTACTGTGCCTTTTCGAGCCTTTCCTTCTATAATTTCGGTACTGTGCCTTTTGGAGCCTTCCGTCTATAATTTCTGTACTGTGACTTTTCGAGCCTTCCTTCTATAATTTCTGTACTGTGCCTTTTGGAGCCTTCCTTCTATAATTCCTGTACTGTGACTTTCGAGCCTTCTTCTATAATTTCTGTACTGTGCCTTTTGGAGCCCTCTTCTATAATTTCTGTACTGTGCTTTTAGAGCCGTTCCTTCATAATTCCTGCACTGTGCCTTTAAGAGCCTTCCTCTTCATAATTCCTGTACTGTGCCTTTGGAGCCTCATGTGCCCCTATGAAACAAGATGTAAAAACGTGGCGTGTTTGGAAATCAGCATGAATTGTACACATAGGCCATGTACAGGTTGGTATTCTTGCTTATGGTATGAGTAATGTTGCATTAATAACTGGAATGGGTAAAAGTCTCTAAGGATTTACAAGCTTCGTTCCTTTCTCTTTCAATCAGGTCCAAATTCAGGGGAGACTAGCCTCTCGATAGTCCCGTTCATCATTTGCTTCAGAATCATGTCTATTTGTTCCTTTTTTCATCCCAAATTATAATGCCAGTCTGCCCATAATTCTATTTGCCTTTTCGCAGCCTTCCTTCTAATCCATTAACTGTGCCTTTGTAGAGCCTTCCTCTAATATTTCTGTGTTACTGTGCCTTTTAGACCTCCGTTCGAAGCCCGGTGCCGTGCTTATACCATTCCGGTACTGTGCCTTTTAAGGCTACCTTCTATAATTTCTGTACTGTGCGCTTTTAGAGACTTCCTTCTATAAAAGTTCTTTGTACTGTGCCTTTTAGAGACCTTCCTTCTATATATTTCTGTACGTGCCTGTAGAGCCTTCCTTCTATAATCGCCTGTCTGTGCGTTTAGACTCTTTTAGCAGGCTAGCCTTCCTTCTATAATCCCTGTACTGTGCCTTTAAGAGCTTCCTTCTATAATTTCTTCTGTACTGTGGGCCTTTTAGAGCCTCCTTCATACTCAATCTCTGTACTGTGCCCTTTTAGACCTCTACCTTCTCATAATTCTGTAATGGGCCTTTTAAGCCTCTCTTCTAAATAATTCCTGTACTGTGGCCTTTTAGAGCCTTCCTTCTATATCCTGTAAGTGGCCTTTTAGCTCCTTCTATAATCCCTGTACTGTGCACTATTAGAGCACTTCCTCTATATCCTTACATTGCCTTTTAGAGCCGTCCTTTCTTATCGTACTGGCCTTAGACTTCCTTCTATTGTACTGTGCCTTTTGAGCTTCCTTCTATATTTTCTGTACTGTGCCTTTTAGAGCCTTCCTTCTATAATTCCTGTACTGTGGCCTTTTAGAGCCTCTCTAGTATCCTAGTCCAACTTATATTTCTGTACCTGTGCCTTTTCGAGCCTTCCTGCTATAATTTCGTACTGTGCCTTTTCCGAGCCTTCCTTCTATAATACTCCCTGCCTGTGCTAGAACTTTCTTTAGTTCCTGACTTCCTTAGAGCTTTCATACTTTCCTGCTCGTGTGCCTTTTCGAGGCCTTCCGTTCGATAAGTTCTGTAACTGTTGCTTTTTCGAGCCTTCCGTTCTATAATTTCCTGTCACTTGCTTTTAGAGCCTTCCTTCATATTCTTATGTCTTAACTCTATTTCTGTACTGTGCCTTTTCGAGCCTTCCTCTATAATCCCTGCACTGTGCCCTTTTAGAGACTCCTTCTATATTTCCTGCATGTGCCTTGTAGAGCCTTCCTTCTATAATGTCTGTACCGTGCCTTTAGAGCTTCCTTCTATAAGTTCTGTACTGAGCCTTTTAGAGCCTCCTTCATTTCTGTACCGTCCTTTTAGGCCTTCCTTCTATAATTGTTGTCATGCCTTTTAAGAAGCCTTCCTTATATTAATTCTGTACTGAGCTTTTAGGATCCGTCCCTTCTATAATTTTCTGTACTGTGCCTTTTAGAGCCTATCCTTCTATAATTCCTTACTGTGACTTTTCGAGCCTTCTTCTATTTTCCTTCCTGCACTGTGCCTTTTACGAGAACTTCCTTCCTTTATATTTCCTCACGTGCCTTTTAGAGCCTTCCCTTTCTATAATTCTGTACTGTTGTGCCTTTTAGACCTTCCTCTATAATTTCTGTACTGTGCCTTTAAGCCTTCCTTCTATATTTCTGTACGTGCCTTGTGAGCCTTCCTTCATAATTTCTGTATTGGCCTTTTAGAGCCTTCCTCTCTATAATTTCTGTAATGTGCCTTTTAGAGCCTTCCTTTCGATAATTTTCTGACTGTGCCTCTTAAGAGCCTTCCTTCTATTAATTTCTGTCACTGTGCCTTTTAGGCCTTCTTCTATAATTCTGTAGTGGCCTTTTACGAGCTTCCTTCTATAATTCCCTATCGGCACTGTGAATTTGTCGAGCAAGATAAACATGGGGAGTGCACTCTACCAAGACTAGGGTGCAGACACCTCTGTGGGTTCTTCCCTTATGAACCGATGGATTTCACAGAAAAAACAGGTAACTGAGGGTCGCACTTCAATCTTTAGAATATTTATTGTAAACACACCAACACAATAACCACCGTCACATACGTTTCGTGGGAATACCCCCTTCCTTCAGGTAGATTTTTCTAGCCTTCCTTCTAGTAATTTTCTGTACTGTGCTTTTCGAGCTTCCTTCTATATCCCTCACTGTGCCTTTTAGAGACTTCCTTCTATAATTGCTGTACTGTGCCTTTTCGAGCCTTCCTTCTATAATCCCTGTACTGTGCCTTTTCGAGTCCTTCTCTTATAATTTCTGTACTGTGCCTTTTGAGGAGCCTTCCTTCTGTAATGTCTGTACTGTGCCTTTTCGGCCTCCTCTATAATCCCTGCACTGTGCCTTTAGGACTATCCTTCTATAATTTGCTGTAATGTGCCTTTTAGAGACTCCTTCTATAATTTTCTGTACTGTTTTGGACTGTTCCGTTTCGACGCCTTCTTCTATAATTTCCTGTACTGTGCCTTTTAGATCCTTCCTTCTATACATTTCCTGTACTTGTGCCTTTTTTCGAGCCTTCCTTCTATAATTTCTGTACTGTACTTTAGAGACGTCCTTCTATCATTTTCTGTACGTGCCTTTTAGAGACTTCTTCTTAATTCTGTACTGGCCTTCAACTTTTCTATAATCTGTCCGCCTTTTAGATACTTCTTCTATAATTTCTGTACTGTGCCTTTAGCTCATGCCCCTGCTGCCTTATATAGTCCTCCTTTAGTTTAAAAAAAAGTACGTGGCTTGTCGACCTTTTTACCTGCACTGCCTTGACCCTTCTATAATTTGCTGTGCCTTTAGAGCCTCTATTCTTACGTGCCTTTTAGAGCCTGCCTTCATAATTTCTGTACTGTGCCTTTTTCGGCCTTCCTTTCTATAATTGCCTGCACTGTGCCTTGTTTAGAGAGCTTCCTTTTAATTCCTCTCACTGTGCCTTTTTAGAGCCTCCTTCATAATTTTTGATGGACTGTACTTTTAAGAACCTTTTTCCCTTCTGATAATCTTCTGCACGGTGTGCCTTTTAGAGCCTTCCTTCTATAACTTTTTGTACTGATTGAGACGTGACAATTTTAGAACCTTCCTTCTATAATATTCTCGCAACCTGTCCCTTTTAGAGCCTTCCTTCTATAATTTCGGTACTGTGTACTTTTTATAGCCTTCCTTCTGTAACTTTCTGTACTGTGACTTTTAAGCCTTCTTCTATAATTTCTGCACTGAGCCTTTTAGACGGCTTCTTCTATAATTTTGTACTGTACTTTTATTAGAACCATCCTTGCATATTACTTTCTGCACTGTGCCTGTTAGAGCCTTCCTTCTATAATCTCCTGCACTGTGGCTTTTAGAGCCTTCCTTCTATATTTCTGTACTTGACTTTTATAGCCTTCCGTGCCTATAATTCTTTACTTGACCTTTTAGGAGCCTTTCCTTCTTAATTTCTGACTAGCCTTTAAGAGCTTACTTCTATAATTCCTTACTGTGCTTTTAGAGGGCTTACTTCTGTATTTCTGTACTTTGCTTTTAGAGGCCGTCCTTCTATAATTTCTGTATTGGTGCCTTTTGGCCCTCCTTTCATAATTCCTGCCTGTACCTTAAGCCTTCCTTCATAATTTCCTTGCAATGGGCTTTTGGATGCCTTCCTTCTATAACATTCATGCACTGTGGCCTTTTAGAGCCTCCTTCTATAATTTTGCCTGTACTGTCCTTTTAGAGCTTCCGTCTATAATTCCTGCACTGTGCCTTTTAGAAGCCTTCCTTCTAAATTTCTGTACTTGCCTTTTCGAGCCTTCATTCTTACTTCCTGCACTGTTGACTTTAGAAGCCTCCTCTATAATTCCTGCACTGTGCCTTTTAGAGCCTTCCTTCTATAAGTTTCTGTACTGGTGCCATTTTAGAAGCTTCCTTCTATAATTCATCACTGTGCCTTTTAGAGCTTCCTTCTATAATTTCTGTAATGTGCCTTTTAAGGCCTTCCCTTCTATAATTCCTGGCACTGTGCCTTTTTAGCAGCCGTTCCTTCTATCATTCCTTGCCTGTGCCTTTTAGAGCCTTTCCTTCTATCAATTTCGTACTGTGCGGCCTTTTAGAGGCCTCCGATCTATAATTCATCACTGTGCCTTTTAGAGCCTTCCTTCATAATTTCTGTACTGTGCCGTTTAGAGCCTTCCTTCTATAATCCTGCACTGTGCCTTTCGAGCCTTCCTTCATATTTCGTACTGTGCATTTTAGAGGCCTTCCTTCTATATCATTGCACTGGCCTTTTAGAGCTTCCTTCTATAACTTCTGTACTGTGCCTTGTATAGACCTTCCTTCTATGAATTTCTGTACTGTGCCTTTTAAACTTTCCTTCTATAATTTTCTGGTACTGTGCCTTTTAAAGCCTTCCATCTATAGTCTGGCACTGTGGCCTTTTTAGAGCCTTCCTTCTATAGTATTTTCGTACTGTGCCTTTTAAGCCTTCTTCTATAATGCCCTGCACTGTCTTTTCTGAGCCTTCCTTCTATAATTTCTGTAACTGGTGCATTTTAGCGCCTTGCCTTCTATAATTCATGCACTTGCCTTTGTTAAGAGCCTTCCTTCTAGTAAGTTTCTGGTACTGTGCTTTAATAGCCTTCCTGCTAAAATATTTCCTGTACTGTGACTTTTTGAGAAGCCTTCCTTCTAATAATTTCTGTAGCTGAGTCCTTTAAGAGGCTACTTTCTATAATTCCGTTTACTGTGCGCTTTTAGAGGCTTCTTCTGTAATTTCTGTACTGGTGCCTTTTTAAGCCTTTGCCTTCTAAATTTCTTTATTGTGCCTTTTGGAGCCTTCCTTTCATCATCTCCTGCACGGTACCTTCGTGAGCTTCCTTTCTAATCTTCTGCAATGTGCCTTTTGGAGCCTTCTCTATAATTCAGTTGTTGCACTTTGTGCCTGTTTAGAGCCTTCCTTCTAGTAACTTTCTGGTACTTTGCCTTTTATAGCCTTCTTCATATCCTGCATCGTGTGCCTTTTAGAGCCCTTCCTTCTATAATTTCTGTACTGGACTTCTGTTCGAGCTTCCTTCTATAGTTCTTCACTGTGACGTTTTAGGCCGTCCCTCATAAGTCCTGCACGGTTCCTTTTAGGAGCCTTCCTTCTATAATTTCTTGTACTGTGTCCTTTAGAGCCTTCCTTCTAAATTCATTATGCACTGTCCTTTTAGAGCTTCCTTCTACTAATTTCTGTAATGTGCCTTTTTAGAGCCTTCCTTGCTATAATTCCTAGCACTGTGCCTTTTACGAGGCCTTCCTCTCTATAATTCCTGCACGTGCCTTTTAGAGCCTTCTTTCTATAATTTCTGTACTGTGCCTTTTAGAGCCTTCCCTCATAATTCATGCACTGGTGCCTTTTAAGCCTTCCTCTATAATGGTTCTGTACTGTGCCTTTTAGAGCCTTCCTCTATAATCCCCTGCACTGTGCCTTTTCGAGCTCCTTCTATAATTTCCTGTACTGTGCATTTTAGAGCCTTCGCTTCTATATTCATATGCCTGTGCCTTTTAAGCCTTCCTTCTATAGGAATTCTGTACTGTCCTTGTAGAGCCTTCCGTTCTATAAGTTTCTGGGACTGTGGCCTTTAGAGACTTCCTCTATATTTGTATCTGAATGCGCTTTTAGAGCTTCCATCTATAATTCATGCCACTGTGCCTTTAGACCTTCCTTTCTATAATCTGTACGGTGCCCTTTTAGAGCCTTCCTTCTATATCCCTGCACTTTTGGCCTTTTTCGGCCTTCCTTCTATAAGTTCTGTACTGTGCATTTTAAGCCTTCCTTCTATAATATGCACTGTGCCGTTTAGACCTACTTCTATAATCCCCTGTACTCGTCCTTTCGAAGAGCCTCCTGCTATAATTCCTCGCACTGTGCCTTTTAGAGTTTTCCTTCATATTCCTACACCTGTGCCTTTAGAGCCTTATTCTATAAATTATCTGTACTGTGACTTTGTAGCCTTCCTTCTATAAGTTCTTACTGTGCCCTTTTAGAGACTCCTTCTATACTAGATTTCTGTACTGTGCCTTTTCGAGTCCTTCCTTCTATAATTCCTAATCCTGCCCACTGGCCTTTTATAGCCTTCCTTCTATAATTTTCCTCACTGGCTTTTATGAGCCTTAATTCTATAATTTTCTGTACGCTGTGACTTTTAGAGCCTTCTTCTATAATTTTTTCCTGTATGTGCCTTTTAGAGACTTCCTTCTATAATTCCTGTACTGTGGCCTTTCTCGAGCCTTATCCTTCTATAATTCCTGCACTGTTGCCTTTTAGAGTTGTTCTTCTATACATTCCTACACTGTGCCTTTTGAAGCCTTACTTCTATAATTCTTGTACTGGACTTTAGAGCCTTCCTTCTATAATCCTGTACTGGCTTTTTCAGGCCTACTTCTCTATTTCTGTACTGTGTCCTTTTAGAGCCTTATTCTATAATCCCTGTACTGTGACTTTTAGATCCTTCCTTCTATAATCCCTGTACTGTGCTTTTAACCTTTCCTTCTATAATCCCTTTACTGTCCTTTTCCGAGCCTTCCTTCTATACTCCTGTACTGTGCCTTTTCGCAGCCTTCCTTCTATAATCCCTGTACTGTGCCTTTAGAGGCCTTCTTCTGATAATCCCTTTACTGTGCCTTTTAAGAAGCCTTCCTTCTATAAATCCCTGTACTGTGCCTTGGAGAGCCTGGTCCTTCCTATAATATCATGCACTGTGCCTTTTACCTTACTTCTATAATCCCTGTACTGTGCTTTTCTGAGCCTTCCATTCTATAATTCCTCACTGGGCCTTTTAGAGTTTTCCTTCTCTAAATTCCTACAACACTGTTGCCTTTTAGAGCCTTATCTATAATTTCTGTACTGTGACTTTTATAGCCTTCTTCTATACTTTCTGTACTACTTGGCCTTTTAGAGACTTTCCCTTTCTTAATTTCCGTACTGTCCTTTTCGAGCCTTCCCTTCTATAATTCCCTATCTGCACTGTGCCTTTTAGAGCCTTCCTTCTATTTCCTGCATGTGCCTTTTAGAGCCTTAATTCTATAATTTTCCTGTACTGTGACCTTTAGATCCTTCCTTCTAATCATTTCCCTGTACTGTGGCCTTTTAGAGAACTTCCTCTATAATTCCTGTCTGTGCCTTTTCGAGCCTTCCTTCTATAATTCCTGCACTGTGCCTTTTAAGTTTTCCTTCTAATAATTCCTACACGTGCCTTTTAAAGCCTTAATTTCTATAATGTCTGTACGTGACTTTTTAGAGCCTTCCTTCTATAATCCCTGTACTGTTGCCTTTTATAGCCTTACTTCTATAAATTCTAATTTCTGTAACTGTTCCTTTTAGAGCCTAATTCTATAATCCCTGTACTGTGACTTTTAGAGCCTTCTTCTATAATCCCTGTACTGTGCCTTTTAGAGCCTCCTTCTATAATCCCTGTACTGGTGCCTTTTTCGAGCTTCCTTCTATAATCCCTGGACTGGTGACTTTTAGAGCCTTCTTCTATAATTCCTGTACTGTGCTTTTCGAGCCTTCCTTCTATAATTCATGCACTGTGGCCTTTAGAGTTTTTCCGTCTATAATGTCCCTACCCTGTGCCTTTTAGAGTACCGTAATTCTATAATTTCTGTACTGTGCCTTTTAGAGACTTCCTTCTATAATTTCTGTACTGTGCCTTTTAGAGACTTCCTTCTATAATTCTGTACTGTGCCTTTTAGAGCCTTCCTTCTATAATTTCTGTACTGTGCCTTTTTCGAGCTTCCTTCTATAATTTCTGTACTGTGCCTTTTAGAGGAGCCTTCTTCTATAATTTCTTACTGTGCCTTTTCGAGTCCTTCCTTCTATGACTTCTGTAATGTGCCTTTCGAGCTTCCTTCTATAAGTCCTGCACTGTGCCTTTTTAAGTTTTCCTCTGAATCCTCCACGTGCCTTTTAGAGCCTTAATGCTATAAATTTCTGTACTGTGACTTTGAGCCTTCCTTCTATAATCCCTGTACTACTGGTGTCCCTTTTATGAGCCTTCCTTCTATAATTCCTAATTCCCTGCACTTTGCCTTTTAGAGCCTTTCTTCTATAATTCCTTCCTGCACTGTGCCTTTTCAGAGCCTTACTTCTATAATCCCTGTACTGGCCTTTTATAGACTTCCTTCTATATTTCCTGCATTGTTGCCTTTTAAGAGCCT